>BMAO01023696.1:0-27666 GCA_019973975.1 Trichonephila clavata
GTGTCGTGGTTTTTCGAGTGAACTTCAAGACATTTTATTTTAAACGTCTTTATTCTATGAGATCATTTTGTAATCTGTTTGTAAGAGAGTAGAGAGACAGACAAGTGTTAACCATATGAATCGGCGGCCCCCTCAGAAGCCATATGCTCTGCAAGTACGCTTCTGATTCAAGAGGTATACTTGATATTTTAAAGATGACATATTGGTAATAAAATTTAATGGTCGGAACCGGCAAAGTTAGAGCAATGTGTTCTATATTCCCGAATTGGGTAATAAATTTAGTACTTGAAGATGTAACGGGAAAATAAAAGTTAGAAATGGACTAGCGATTTAATTTTAGGTATAATTTAATTATTCTTGCATATCTATATATATAATTATTATTATTAATTTTAAAATGTAGCCTTCTATTCATTTTAAAAAGTTCTAGTAACAGTTGTCCTTTTTTTTGGAAAATTGCTCTTTTGTTAGGTAATTTCATAAATCATTTTTTTTTTATTTATTTTAACACTGTTCATGTGAAAAACGCTTAGAACCAAAACGGAAGAATCACAAGAAAAGTTTACATTTATATATTTTGGTAATAAAGATTAAGGGCTTATATTTACTGTTGACTCTCGCTAATTCGGACTTTCAATAATACGAACCTCTCGGTAATTCGAAATATATGTTGAGCCTCTTGATATTTCAAACGAAAAAAATACGTTTCGGTACACTCAATATTTCGAAATAAAATCTGTAGCTGGACAGACTACAACACGCAATAATTCAAAGTTATCTTATAAAACTATCCACAATTCGAACACTTACTATCTAAAGTCCTATAGCAAACAGGTTGAGATTACATATTTTGTATTATATTGTCACTGCGTGTCTCCCCTGTAACGTAGCCCCTTTAATGAATATCTGCCTGCTCCCTTATTTGTGTTTCCCGGTTTATGAGGCGAAAAGACACTTTTATTGCTTTCCTTCTTCAAGTGAACAGTTCTGGACGCACCTTTTGTCAGCCGTCCATATCTTTCGTTTAACACGTGGCCTTGCTACTCATGTGTTCAGAAAGGATGGTCCGCTATTGTGATGCGTAGGATTATGTTTTTTTTTTGCGTTGTACTGACATAACTATTTATGACTCATCTGTGTGACTTTCAGCATGTGGCACAAAATGGGGCATGAATGGCTAACTAACTAAAATTGGATATACGCGGGCCTCAGCGCGCAGCACTTTTACCCAAGTTGGGCGAAATAGAGTGGCCATGAAAGAAATGAAAACAAATCAAGTGGCCCCGGCGTGGGGGCGGAGGAAGTGGCTCCAAGCGGAGGTGACCCGCAGAGCGGACGAACCGGGGAGAAGTCTGGAGGAAGTGCAAGGAAGGAAAAACGGAGGATTGCGACAGCAATCGAAGAAAGGAGCGGCCAAGTGACTGTTCCTCTCTCACCACCTGTCAGGATGCAGCGAGAAGCTAATGTGAAAAGTTACAAGTATATGAATGAGTTATTTGTTGTGTTAGGGTGGCATGAATGGCTTGGTCCCTGCCTTGAAGAGCCAATGGTGTTGGGAACAGTGTCTGAGGGAACCGGTGCGAAACGATTTCATTTCCAATGAGGAATGGAAGACGTTTGTTGGGGCGTGAAAGAAAATTATTACATAAATGTATTATTTTAATGCATGACTTTTAATTTCTGTATAACATTGATACCGAATAATACGCACTTTTTAAAAAATATTTTAAGTATTTTTTTATCTATGTGCAATTGTTGTTTTATTACATAGTTTAAAATTTAAAAATGTTACAAAAAAATTCAGGATTTTTTTTTACCCCCTTGATATAATTCGAACTCTTGATAATTCAAAATCTTTTATTGATTCCTTCAATTTCGAATTATCGAGAGTCGACTGTATATAATATACTTTCTTTCGAAGCCTTGTCTAAAAAAGCAATAAATCTCAAATTTAATATTTGATTTTGAAAAAAAAATTTAATCCATTTGGAATTTAACACAAGATACTTTCAACAAATTTAATTCAATTCAATTATTTACTTCGCAATTTATTTTCCTCTTTGGACTTAACTTTGATTGGACTGACCAGGGAGAACGTTGCCTGCTAACTTGTGTTTGTTTTTTAGTGAGCTTCTTAAGCTGGTCTCCAAATTAACTTTATGACTCAATATTAAAAGTCGCTAAAACACAGTATGGCATTTATCACATTTCTAATAGTTTCACAAATAAGATAATTTAAAATTCTTTTTTTATAAATGTTATTGTTATTAAGTGTGTGTTTATTAACGTCGCCCTATAAAGCAACACAAGACCACCGGTGATGGACATCTTCAGCCATGGTCAAGTGACGAGGACGATTCTTGACCTGTGACACCTCGTTCTCCAAACTAGTGCACCATGATTACGAAGAACTTTAAGCCTCGGTTGATGTAACGTGCATCAGTTCCTCTACGCTGCGGGTATTCAGCGGCACTATATTGGTAATAAAAACATATATTTATTTTTTTTTCATATTTTTTGAATTAAATGATACTTTTTGCAGATCATCTGCATTCAATAGTTTTGAATCATTCTCAGAAGAATCACTGTTCACAGACATAATTAAGGTTTGGTTTTCTCACTTTTCATCAACAAGTCCATCGATTTTCCAAGTCTCTTTCTCTTTTTTAGTTAATGCAATTCGTCCAATTTTGAACTGAGGCATTCTCTCAATTCAAAATTGAGAGAAAAATCATCTGTACCTTTTATAAAAAAGATCCTTTACTTCATTAAGGGTTAAAGTGTAGTATAGGGGGGGCCTTAGCGATGTCAATTTCTTTTGGCGACCAAAATTGATCGCCAAGCTACTTCACGTAGCGATAAATGTCCGGAAGCCAGAATAAATTCGTTATTTCACCATAATATCTGTATAAAAATCGCCAAATTCAAAGATAAATAGCCAAATCCAAAGCCTATACTACACTTGAACCTTCATTAAGTTTTAAAAGTCTCATATTCTCTTGCTTTACTTGGCTCCTATATATCTTATAGGATTGAGCTCGCAATAAGAGGGCAATCTTTAAACTTTATGACCAAATTTTTCTGCGATTTTTTATATTCTTTAACTATTATACAAATACTTTGTTTGGTTACTTGATTCTCGAAGTCGAGAATAGACATTCACTTTGTTTCTCCGGGCTTCCCTTTTGATTGATTTTCCTCACTTTGATGATGTATACAGCGAGATTGGTTACATTATTTTTAGACATGTTTAAAATGTCAAAGAAACAGCAGGAACCAAGGGATCAGAATAGTACGTATGAAAGAGAGCTAAGACGCAAAGCAAATGGAAGTGGTGTAATGTTGACTAGGGAGCATAACAAGTTCTCAAGCAATGATATCTTGAAAACCGATTTCTAGCCAAACTTGAATTTCACTAAGAGAACGTTTTCACAGTATTCATTCACGCTTATTGAAGAATAAATGCTTTTAACTAATAATTAACCAGAAATATATCCTTAAAATCAAATTTTCTAAAAATGGGATACATATATTTTTTTACAAATATCTATGCATTTGCTAAATTCAAAAACAGTTTAGAACTATTTTTTCAAGTGGATTGATACATTTCCTACCTTCCCCAACGCTGCCAAGTTGAGGTTGAACAAAATATAAGCTTTTGCAGACAAGGCAAATCCCCAGATAAAGAAAGCCATTTCATTGGTAGCACCATCTAGCGGCGCCTCTCGCTGCCAAATTTGGACGCTTGAATTAATTTAATTTTGCAGAGAGTACCAGCACCAAATTGATACTCACGGGATCTTTTACATGCCATATAATCATATGACATGCGTGCCTATGATTTTCACATCCAGAAAATCTATCAACACAAGCCGGGACCGCATTTAAGCATAATACGTAGAATTTCAGACATAGAAATTTGAAATGCAACACTAATCGATATGGAAAAACTAAAAATAAACTATGCTGTAATTTTTATTTATTTTAATTTTTCTGAATTTTTTTTTATTGGGAAATTGTTAAATAGCTCTTTAAAAGAATCAGAATTTTCCAGATTAATTTTCATTATTGAATTCTAAAAATTACAGTTTTAGTATTTTATGGCTTTTAATCAAAATTTTGCTCAGATAAAATTACTTTGAATACAAAAAAAAAAAAAAAAAAAAAAGACATAAAATCAAAAAATTACTATCGATTTTTCAACATATTTGATTTTTGATAGATAATTCCCCTCCTTAATAATAATGATATTTTTTCAATCATTTTACGTTTTAGTTCCCGTATATCCCCTTATGCCCAAAAATAAAATCAAACATTTTTCACTTACCGGCCCAACACAATTTAGTAACAGCTTTGTTCTTTTACACATTTCAATTATGGATGAAGAATTTTCAACATCTGCTACGATAATTGGGATGCTTGTTATGTCAATATCTGAAATGATTGGAAAGATCAAATTAAAGTTATATATTTGCTGCAAAAAACGAAGCATATTTTAAGAGTACGCTTTATGTTTCTTTTAAAATAACAGAAATGCCTCTACAGTTAAGTTGTGTGATTAGCTTTAACAAATGTAAATTTCCCTAAATGTTTTTCAAATGCATCTCCAATACAGTATTTTTGAGGTAATCACATTTCGTGTCTAATCGTGTTTAGAGGTTCTATCGGTTAAAATATAGACAAAAATATAGAATGAACATCAAATTGAGTTGATTTAAATAACATGTTATAAATATTGATTCTTTAAAAAGCTGCCAAAATTATTAAGCCGCACTTGATCAATAGCTTAAAACAAGTTTTAGTTTCTACTCCTATTACATGTTCGATAATGTCAAATAATAGAAATTTTTGGTATGACGGCAACCGTTCACTTGCTTTTCCTACTTTTAAGCTATCTAGTGAACAGCATTTTATATATATGTGTTAAAATGTATTTCAAAAAATATACAAAAAAAAGAAGCTAAATCATTAATAAGGAAATAGTGTTTTAAAATGGTAACATTCTTTTAAAAAAAACTTTCACTCTACTTTCATTTTATCTCTGTGATTTTCAGTTTTGAAACAACGCAAAACTCTTATATTATTTGTTTTTCTCTCGAAATAAAAAAAAGAAAATTTTTTAAAAATTCCGTATACGATAATTTAAAATAATTTTGCATGTAATTCATTGCGAAAAAATAAGAAATTTGAAAAGAAAATTTCGAAATTTATTGTTTAATTTTTGGTTCTTTATCCTTTGGCTGTTTTTTCTTTCTTTCAGTAATAGTATTATTTTTTGATAGTTCAGTCCAACCTGCTTTTATGCGGTTTTTTAAGCGATTTGTGATGTTTGTGATTATCAGAAAGGGTTGTAACATTTTTTGTGCGATCTTTATTCTCGCATATAAACAGGTTTGAATGTGTTATTAATGGAAGACCATATTTCATGTCTTAATATTCTTTATTCAAATGATACAAGATAATAAATTAGGAATAGAGCATGAGTACCAATGAATAATATTGAGGTGAATAGAATAAAAAACACACTTTAATATAAAAATATCTGCAATTTATTTTTCATGTTTACTTATAAAAGAATGTTTTGTTAATAGGGAATTATATTTTCTTACAATGTCTAGAAATCTGTCGAAATATAAACCAAATAAACTATTTTTCTTAGATATATATATTTTCAGTCTTCTGGAGAAATCTAATATTTGGCCATATATACAAATGCCATAAATTGATAGAAATATGTACGAATGCATCTCAAAATATCATAAATAATAGTATAATATTATCACAGTAGATTTTACATTAAAGTATCTCAAACGTTTTCATAATTATGCTCCACAAACAGTAATTGAGAGTTGTTTGAATAAATATGTAAGAAAAATCTTTATTTTAAGTAAATTTTTAATTCTTATTGACAGAAAATTTCAGGTAAAAAGCTAAGTATTTGTTAAAAAAGGTATTTCGTATAATGTATGGGTTTTTTTCCTCCGGTGCTTTTTCAAAACCATTAAAAGGAATTTCAATTCAAATATAAAAAGTTTTTCCCGCAAGTGAAGCAATAAGACATATCTTTTCAATTAATTATGGCACATTTTTTATTCCGAGTAACTTTCGCTCAAAACATTACCTGCATTGGAAGGAAGGGGGAGGGGATTTGATAAACACATAATTTTAAATAACTGTAAAGTAACTTTCAAAGCATAATAATGCATTTATAACAAAAATTTCTATGTTTTTCTATATGAATTAAGCAGTTATTTTTACTTGATATTAAGATTGCCCGGAAGTAATTAACATGTGATTCTAAAACAGTACAAAGATATATGAATGAATAAAATAAAACCAGAAATTAGTAAAAATACCTTGAGAAAAAAATAAATAACTCTAAATGGAACATTTGAAAAAGAATAGAGGAGACCGGGGCAAGATAACTATGTTAACTTTTTTTTTTTTTTATTAATTTATTTTTAAGGATAGTAAAATTAATTTTACATGAACTGTTAGAGTAATCCTTTGTAGTATTAAAATATATTACCATTTAATTTTTCATATAAAAGAAGTAAAGAATAATTTTTTTTCCCAGCCTTAACAAATCGTCATCTTGCCCCAGTATTGGGGCAACATTGAAAAAGGTTGAACATATTTTTTCTTTTGAATATGTTACCTGGATTAACAAATGATAACTGTGTTTTTACATCTTACAAAGTATCAAACTAAGAGTAATGCGTTGTACTGTAAAGTTGAAGTGTTTTGTGCAGTTAACAATAGTCACAAATAAAAATGGCATTTTCATAATTGGAACATTCCTCACACTTGGAATTCGCAGCAGTGTGGATCCATTCTTCTGTTGGAGGTTTGCAGGTTTGCAATATTCCTCTTCACAAACAGGACATCTTATAACACCGTCCTTTAAAGTTGTTGCAACTGGAATGTTTGACCTGGATTTTATAGACTTAGGCCTAAAGGAACTTACTTTGATTTTTTTTACTCCCTTTTTCCCCACGAGCTTCTTTTCTCTGTTTTTTTTTTTTAATTTTCTGTTCTTACTTCTGCTTTTCCCTTTGTTCTAACATTTCTTTAATGGATGTGCTTGTAAGAATACTAGAGCTCAGTTTTTTGCCTTTTCTTTTTTACCCACATTATGTTGCCTTAGGCAATGGTTTGAAATGAAAACCACTAACAGGCTTCTTTGGTGCATCGGAATCAGCATTTGCCATAAGTTCTGGTTCTTTTGGAGGGTTTGTATGTTGGTTTTCTACTACCAGGGTCTGAGGATTAGCACTATTATTCTCAGTTTCATCACTAACAGCATATGGTTAGTAGTTTTCGCCAAAGCATAGTAATGTTCGCTAAACACAAGTAGATTATGAGGCTCGATCCCACATTCTTCAAACCCTTTCAATGACATTTCCAACTTTAGCTGCTTTGAAGTAAGTGATGCTCATGCCCTCACCAATATTTTTGTCTGTGATAGTTTATTCTGGATGAGTGACCATAAAGTTGTCACATGATTGGTTATAGCACGTTTTTAATTGGTCGAAAAATGACACAACAATGTCCAATCAGGAGCTGAAGACGATGTGATGTGTGGGGTGGCAACCCAACCATGATGATGTTTTTCACTCTGCAATATAAGATAGCCTGCAAAGTTATATGAATTTTATGATTGCCAATAATCAACAGAGTAAACGATTCTTTACTTGGTTTCACATGAAGATAAAAATGCTTCAAAAAAAGAGAGAAAAGGGCCCTCATTGTTCCAGCCGCTATCACTGCAATGACCTGCAGTTCCTGGTGGGGCTCTTTCTACATGTTCATGAAGCATTCGTTTTCTCGCAAAAAATCAGAAAAGGTGGCAGGTAAAAGCCAGTAACTCTAAAGCAACAAATTATTGTTACATTCCTTCCCCTTTAGATGAGCCTTAGCGGATTGTAAAAATGTCTTCCTCTGGTCACCCCCTTTCGAATGAAACCTTCCACGATCCGATGCACCCTTTAGCGCAAGAAGAAATAGAAGCGCAAGGTCGCACTGACAAACACACAGACAAACAAGCGTTTGCAGAAGTTAATAGAATGGACAACGTAGTTAGTTTAATACAATTTAAAACATCGGGCAAGATGAAGAGCTCGTCATCTTACCCCAGACTGTCTGTTTACAAGCATTCGTTCTCATTGCCAGGAAGGAAGGCAATTAATTGGCATTTATTCATGGTAATAGGTAGTATTTAAACCAAGTTACTCATAAATAGTAAAGATAAACGTTATATATTACCTGTATCTGTAGCAGAGCTTATTTACACATGCATAAAAGTTATATCGTGGAAGCGGAAAACAAGCAAAATTTCACAACCAACACAAAAATGGCGATTTTAGCGTCTCTATACTATTGCTTAACGAACGGCCAAAAGGAGAGCCAGTAGTGTTCGTTTGATGCTGCTACCTAGTAAAATACGGAAAAATTAAGACTTTCGTTATCTTGCCCCACTCTTTATCTTTCCCCGTTCTCCCCTACTTTAGCACTATTTAAAAATACAAAATATGCTGCAAAACAAAAAGTCGAATATTAATATTAAATTTAACTAAGTAAAGTGTGATTTAATTTTTTTTATATGCCGTAAAATTCGGCGTTTAACGTGCACTTTCACCGCAAACGCAAGTAATATTAAAAAAATTAAGTCAATTCCTACTTATGTCAACAATGAAAAATTTTATTTTTGTTCATTTTTATTAAATGGTTACAATTAATATATAAAAATGTATTTACATATGACAAATCACAATATTAAGTGACAAAATAGAAAGCGATTTTCCTTGTTATTTTCCATTTTCCTTTCTATACAGGGTGTTGGACTATTTTTGTTTGTTACTACTTATTCAAGAATTAAATTTAATTATTCTAATAAAATATTATGGTATACGATAAATCACATTCTCAGAAATTAGGTCCCCCCAGGTGGGATTTGAACCATGACCTCTGGATTAAAAGTCCAGCGTGCTATCCAATGCGCTACAGGGCCACAACAAGCGATTTTGCTTTCTATCTATGCCGTTGGGCTTTATTTTATGTTTGTTTATATTTATTCATTTTTTTAATTAAAAAATGAGTTAATATTTGGAAAATTGTAGTAACATCAAGTAACATCCACTGCAAGTTTAAAAAAGGCATTTTTACTTGAATGGATCGATAGAAAGTATTTTATTAACGATTGAAAATTTGTGTGAACAAGATATATATATACATATATCGTGGTGGCCAAAATTGTAGACTTTTTTTAAATTGTTTTATTTTTCAAATTTGTATGCTTATAGAAATTGTTAGGTTCCACAAATTGCAAAGTATTTTATATCATTTTAAAGAAAATTCGATTCTAAATTCAATAAAAAAAAACAAATTAATGCTTGCAATGCAAAAAAGTTATGCCGTAAATTCTATCGATATACATTAGATACTGATGATAGCAGTGAGTTATCAGTGGTTAGTGGGGTTCCCTTTATTTCTTATTACAGCTTCACATTGATGTTTCATTGAGCTGTAAATAGTTTTCAGCTCATCCTTCGTTATTACATGATGCCAAGAAGCAATTATATCCTCCTCAAGTTCCTTTTTATTTCATGGGCACCTCATTTGGGCAAGAGTTTTCAAACGGTACCACAAGTTTTCGATAGCATTGAGATCAGGACTGTTTCCTAGCCGGGACAACAATGATATTTAGTAAAGAAGCAATTACATCAAATAAAAGAGTAGATTGGACACCTAGAAAGAAGTGCTTTACGAGAAATTGCAAGTTAGGTGGGTGGTTCAGTGACTACATCTGGAGACTGAAAGTTTTGATTAATATATTAGGAGACAAATTTAATAAAAATAAAGCAGGAAAAGGCCGAAAAATGTGCACCCCATCTGTTAATGACAGAAGAACAAAAATACTATGACTCTAATGTAGAAGAATGTCATCAATGGCCTCAGAAGTTATTTGAATGATGCTTGTGCTTCTGTCAATTCCGAAACTATCAGGAGAAGATTAGCAGATGTTTGATAAAGAGGCAGAATTCCATAAAAATAGTTATATCTCAATTTACAGAAGCGTTAAAAAATATTACAGTGGTCAAAGGAACAAATTAATTGGACAAATGATTAGTGTTCACTGCTTATATGGAGGGATGAAATTAAGATATCGTTATTCGGTAGTGATGGGCGAAAAAATATGTAAGACGTAGAATAGGAGAAATGCTACATCCTGATTGCATCCAGGCAACTTTGAAGTACCCACATAGTTTTATGATTGGGTCAAGCATATCAGCAGATGGTATTGGTCATTTCTATATCATCGACGGGACACTAAATGTTAGAAAATACATTGACACCATTCTAGAACCCAAACTTCTACCTTCCATCAGGGATTTATCTACCAACAATGCTTTATTTATTTTTCAGTAAGATTCTGCTCCTTGCCACACAGTAAATTAATCGAAAGACTGGTATCATTCTAAGATCATTGAGTTATTTTCCTGGCTAGGAAACAGTCCTGATCTCAATGCTATCGAAAACTTGTTGTACCGTTTGAAAACTCTTGCTCAAATGAAATACCCATGAAATAAAAAGGAACTTATTGAGGATAAAATTGTTTCCTGGCATCACTTAATAACGAAGAATGAGCTTAAAACTATTTTCAGCTCAAAGAAACATCAATGTGAAGCTGTAATAAAAAGTAAGGGCAGTCAATCACTGCTAACCCACTGTTATTACCAGTATATCTAATGTATATCGATAGTTATTGCAGCATAACTTTTTTTGCATTATAAACATTAACATTTTTTTTTATTGAAATTAGAATCGAATGTGTTCTTTAAAATGATATAAAAGACTTTGCATTTTGTGGAACCTAACAATTTCTATTAGCATACAAATTTGAAAAGTAAAACAATTTAAAAAAGTGTCCACAATTTCCCCCCACTGTATGTATATATGTATGTAAGAAAATATATATATCTGTGTGTATGGGAATCTAAATGAAATCTTCCAAAAAGGTTAGATTCTTCAGAAAGAGGGATTTTTTTGTTGACGGGGTGTCTAAGGTTTTTTTACGGTCTAGGGGTTAAGTTTGAGTAAATCGACAACATAATTCAAAGAGAGAGACTTTTTGCAAACGAAATAATTTATTATGAGTTTTAGAAGAGTATTTACAAGGGGAAATACTCCCCTAAAACTCATAATAATTTTTTTTTAAGTTAAGTGTCTTAAAATCTGGTTTCTATCTTCTGGCTTTGTTATTTGATAGTTTAGTCTAGTTATTTTTTCAATTTATTATACTACATATATATACAGATGGAGGACAAAATAATACGAACACATGTGAAAAAATATAACGTATTTCACATCTGCAGTACAGCCGCGCCACCTGCAACAGAAGTCTGCCACCTAGTGAGCGTAAAGAGGAAGGTATCAGTCTTTCAACAGCAGTCACCTGCTTTGCATGCGTCTATCGAACTATCTGTGATAAGTGGAAATGTCAGACCTGTCAGAGTTCCAAAGAGGAATGATAATTGAGGCGCGTTTAAGTAGAGCATCGGTTACGAAGCAGCAAACCTTTTGGGGTTTGCAAGGAGTACAGTATCAGCCGTTATGACAGCATACACAAAAGAGGTTATACCGACGTCTTCAAAGCACAACAGTGGCCGAAAGTCAAAGCTTGCTGATAGGGATATACGGGTCTTGATACGCATAGTAGCTCGAAAGCGCAAGCAATTGTTATCTGAGATAACATTCGAAATCAACACCCGTTTCAGCAAAAACTGTCAAAAAAAACTTCATGCGATGAACATTTATGGCAGAGTGGCAATTCATAAGACCTTGGTGACGCAACTAATGCTTTCTAGCAACGCCATTGGTGCAGAGATCACAAAGGCTGGCCCCCACAGCAATGGAAACATGTAATGTGATCAGATGAATCGTTATTCACCCTATTTCAGACGACCGAACGCGTTTATGTCTGGAAAATGCTCAGAGAAGCGTTTAATTCTGAATGCCTCTTGCCGATTGTGAAGCATGGGGGTGGCTCGCACCCCATACCATTATGGTATGGGATGCTATATCTTGGAGTGGCCTTGGACCACTTGTTATTCAGTGTGGGAGAATCCAATCCAATCACTATCTAAGCATTCTTGGGGATCATGTGTCCATCCTTTTGTCTAGACTGTATTCCCTGAAGAGCGACCGCTTTTTCAAGATGACAAAGCCCCTATCCACACTGCTAGGTGTATTCAAGCATGGTTCGAAGAGTATGACGATAAAGTTGAACATCTTGCCTGGCCCCCTCAGTCTCCGGACTTGAATATCATTGAGCATTTATGAGAATATTTGGAGTCCAAACTTCGTTCATGATTTCCATTTTTCGGAATTAGAGACCATTCTGCAGGAGGAATGGCTTAATAATTCTTTAAATATTGTTCATGGCCTTTGTGCATCTATCCCTCGTCTCACTAAATCTGTACTTCAGTCAAAGGGTGGTCCAACCCCCTACTGATAAAGATTTTCCACTATTTCACAGGTGTTCGTATTATTTTGTCCTCCATCTGTATAGATATTTTTATGTATAAATTTGTGATTGAGCATTTTACACTGGGTACAAAAATGATGGCTTTAAAAATAAAGAAAAGATGAGCATATATATATATATATATGAAAATTAGATTTCTACATATTCATTTGACCTTCTTTTATAAACCTTTTTTTTTCACTTTCTAACATCCACATATTCTACTTTGGTTTTAAATTTGCTTTGAATGGTTTATTGATACACACCTCTTAAACTGAAGTAATTTCTTTCATACGAATGGAATAACAGTCATGTGTTTGCTGCAGTATTATTCGTTCGAGCAAAGATGAACATCTTCCAAATTAAAAAAGAATTTCTAGATTCCTTGAGACACCTGAATGCTTTAGTCAAACATTCCTTATCTACAATTTTTACCTTTTTTTGTACATTCATCCTTCTCGTGCCCATTAATGCAAACACCTTTCGGGAAAAGAGATTTCGGCCTCGGTTTTCTCTTCAAAATACCCATGGGTTTTATTGTGCTGTTTTCTGAGCAGAAAAGCACTACAGTAAAGTGAGTTATTTCGTAATTTACTGTTTTAATATGACCCATTTTTGGCAAAAGATAAGAGCATTGCACAAGCATATTTCAAGATTGTTCGGAAAAAGAGGATGGGCGCGTTATACGGTGAATGCACTTAAAAGATAAAAAATGCATTTTGAAAGTATAGATGCGCATTATTCAACGGAATATATGGTAAATTAGAAATGAGTTGTATATAATATTGTACTATATAGTAGATATAAGACGTTCACACATATACTGAGGTAGAAAATGCATTAGTATTTAAAACGTATATATATTCGTATAAAAAGAATTTTAAAAAACATCATATATTATTATTTGAGGTTCTTAGTCTTAGGCAATTAAAAAACAGTACGTTTTAATTTTATTTCTATACGTAAATAAAAAATCAGATGTTTCATCAATTACTGGAATATAAACGAAATATATCTCTGATAAGATCGAGTGTATACTCTGAGTGCTTATGCGTTGTAGAAAAAAAATCAAGCATCTTATTTTATTTCGATGTCTAGGATTTTATAAAAAATCGTTTCTTTTCTTAATATTGTTCTTGTTTAATTTTATTTTCGTATCTTTATATATTCTAATTTATTAAATAATAAATTAGTGTTGAGAGTACCGACAGAGCAGTTGAATCAATATAATGACTGTGATAAACTCTTTTCGTTGAAAAAATATCACGAACAAAGCAGTTTAATTTTTAATTTTCACCAATATTGTAATTTTTTTGATATTTCAGTTTCCAAAGTAGGTATCCATCAAATATTTCCAAAGGATTAAAAATCAATTTAAAATAAATTATAAATATTTGAAATTATAAATTTTAGGTAAATATTTGTTACAAAATTTTCAAAGTTTTTAAAAAATACACACTTAGGCCAATGCACGTATTTTTAAAACTTGATTGTTTTAACTGATGAGTAATTTATATAATCAAAGCTTTTATACTTTATTTCTAATTACTACTTTTCTAAATTTTTAATAACTTAAAAAAAACAGAGTAATTACTACAAAAATTCATGCTTACTCTTTCTCGAATAATCTTGAACCGTATCCAAAGCCTCTCTTAAATTTTTGATGTTTCTGCCTGCTACAGCCCATTTTATTTCTGCAGCTTCCACGCAATTAGCTATTTCTTCTAAAACGTAGTATCCAGTAACCCCAGAAGCTCCAAATATTACCATGTCAAACTCTCTAAATTTTTCTCTTGACATTTTTAATTAATCTATCAAAATTGTGCTCTGAAAAACTTATTAAAACACATAATTTGAAGCAAAAACGAAGTTTTAGCACATTCCTTTATCAAAAATCATCTGAGAGTATTTTGATCAATTTTTTTTTTATCTATACCATTCATTGGCTTACTTATATATATATTTTTTTTATTTAAATGATAAAACAGAGTGTTTTTGTGGAAAATGGAAAAAATAAGTAGTGATTGATAATACAACGATAAAAATAGTGGAAAAACATTCATCTCAAAGTACATTCTCTTCAATGGACTAAATTCATGTGACGTCATGACGTAGCACGTATTTCCCGTCTAATTCAAACACGGAAATCTAGAATTTGGTTGTGTTTATTTTATAACGGGCATATTGCCGTAAAATTCGGCGAATAACGTTAACACAAAAAGTAAGATTGCATTTTAAGGGTGAGTATCTTACGCCGGGTATAAAAATGATAGCTTTAAAAATAACAAAAGAGATGAGCATAAAAATAATTTACTTCTTCGAAATATTGTTTATTTAAAAGAAATGGCATGCCTTATGAGCTAAAAGAGTTATAGTTCTAGAAGTATACTATTTTTTCAAAAGTCTGGGATAATACTTTGAATAAATGACTTCAAAACATAAAAGCATTATATACTAACATTTCAGATTACTTCGTTAAAAAAGCTGGTGTGCGGTGTACGACAAATATACTGATGGGAGGCTGGCAATGGGGATGGTCTCCGACTTTTTCGTAATTTTGTGTTCAAGAATTCATGCTGTGACCTCATTTTCCACGTTTACTTTTCTAAATTTTTGTAGATAGCACCCTACACCACAGGCTTGCCCATTTTTTTTTCTCTTCTCCTTGTTTCTTCGAGCTGCTATTGTTGTTGATCTCACTCCCATGTTATTATTATTTTTTACACTGTTCTAATATATGTTTAATTGTTTTTTTCTCTCTTTCCAGATTTGTAAGTCTGAAAGGGGGGAGGAGTTATGGGAGGCTGGCAATGGGGATGGTCGATTTTTCGTAATTTTGTGTGTTTTTCTTGTTTACAGGATGTTGTTGAAATTCTTTAGATTGGGGTGCAGTCACTGGCACTCAAGGGTGAACAACCTCATAAATTTAATTAAAATTGTAACTTTGCGCCTTGGGACTGACCAATAATGGGTTTTGTTAGGGAGTGCGCGTAAGCACAATGGGAGCAATGAGTCCTCCGTTAAAAGGAGCTGCGCAATAGTTTTCGACCGAGAGAGAGACCCTTTTTCTTTTTTGTACATGCCGGAGGAAAAGAATCGGCAATTGGTTCCAGCCGCCCTCCATCCCTCTCCTCCGTTTCAGATAAGTAGAAATGAATCCTTAATTACTATTCAATGTTTCTTAATTCTTATTCTTGTTTTATTTGATGCTTAAATTTGTAATGTAATCGTTTAAACTTGTAATATAATAAACTAAATTATTTTAAATTTAAATGGAGAATGTTTAATTTGAGTAGCGTTATATCTCTGAATTTGAATAGAATAGATTAACTCACTTGTAATGCGGACTAGAAGTTTGATAAGCGAACCTGGGTATTACGATAGTTAATTTAAATGAACTTAAGAATCAACGGGCGCCGCATTAATACCTAAAAATAAAAAAAATGCAGCTTTAAAGTATAGATGCACGTTATACGCCGGATGTTATGGTATTTTTTTCTTACATTCTAAAATATTTGAGCAATATGTGTTCTGAAATATATTTTCAATTGTTCCTTTAGTAGCTAGCAAAATTTGTGGCATTTAATTTATTTCTTTACGTAGACTGGGGAGAGGGGAATGCACCCTGTCCCCCTAACGGCAGACCAACCCCCATTTAACATCTTAAAATAGTGAAAATAATTTATATATCTGAATGGTTTTAATCCTTTAATATTGCTCTCTTCTGTTGTTCTTATTTTATGACAAAAATTGAAATATTCGCAAATAACGCCGACCTTACATTATAATGGCATTTCAATGGAATCGGTGAAATATTGACGATACAGCCAATTTAGCATCATTTTGGCAACACATTTTGGTAGCCTGGTGACCATATGGGTGCTTTTGCAAATTACTGGAAGAATCTATATCATCATTATCTATAAGTAAGCGGATTTTTCGAGAAAGCGCTGAGAGGTAGGAGATGGCCTTCACGGCAAATCATTCTCGGTGCTCCACTTCAGATAAATTCAACTTTTTACGACCCATTTTTACTAACTCTACCTTATGTATAAATAAATTTATTACAGCATCGCGAAGAACTTTTTTATACCGAGAGAGAAATCTTTAATAATTATGAAAACTAAACTGTGATTTTAAAACTCCAGATAATGCTTCCTTTTTACTGTTCTTGAAAACCTACTGCATTATTATTGCTAGAAGGATATTTAGGATTTTAAAATATTATTATTTTATTTGATTTAAGGTAATATTTGTTTGGCTTTCACATTATAAATTTTCAATTTAGTTCTGAATGAACATCTTATGCAAGAATATTTTTGAAAACATTTGTACCTGTTTTTCATATTTTTAGAAAGATCTTATTATGTTTTTATAGTTCAATTATTGCAGGGAAACTAGATATAATAACAGTACTGCAAATTTATATATATATACTAGCTGACCCGGCAAACGTTGTTTTGCCTTATAAATTATTTTTGTGAATATTTTGGTAGTCAAATAAAAAACAACTAACTCATTGTAAATGTGTGGGGAGGTGGTATATGGCTGAAAAAGGAATGGAGCGCTATGAACGATGACGGCCTATAAAAGTAACAAAACACCAAGCATTCATTTTTTGAATTCCTTGTACTTTTATAATTTTAACTAATAAATTTCAAATTACATCTCTGTCACAAATTATGAGAATTAAAAAATGACATTATCAGTCTTTTAGTGCAATGGAGTGTACGATATTTTAATGAGTCCATCTTTAGCCAACACAAACAAACTAGATGGTTTATCCATACCAGAAAATGCCACGTATAATGGTCAGTGTGAAAAACACGGTGTGCCCAAATCTAAGCCATAATCAGACTTCGTTTGGTCTTGAGACTTATTGACTGTCATTGAGAATGCCAATCTAATTGGAAACTAAATCCGTTTGAATTCAATTGGCACATCTGTAGGAATAATAGGGAATTGTGGTTGTAATACATCTTATTCTCGGAACTTGCCATTAAAAATGCTAGCTTCGGCAACGTTTTCAATCAATAATTTCATGACTAATCACGTGCCATTGCACAGCCGTGGTGGGTTCAAATTACGAAGCGAAATAACCGGAGATCCAACCTTCAGTTGTAAATGGTGCGGTGGCATGCCTGGCAAATCCAATGAGCTCAAAAACTCTTCTGGATAATTTACATCTTCGTTGGTATCACAAACTGCATCGATAGATTTGTTGACATCAAGTCCCCAAGCAACAACTGTTCCCTACTGAATATACGCACAAAATTTCAAAAGAATCGGTCTGGCCGTTTCATTTATCTCGTGTCACTTATTTAAAATAATGATAACGAAGTAAAAAAGATTAAGTTTTTCGCAAATATTTTAGATATTTTTGTTTTATAAACCGGGCAATATATGAATTTTTGAATTAAAGATATGTCCAAAAATTGGAGAAAAAAAAAACTTTTCACTCGCCAAATTTGGTGATTTTTGATTTGCTATAGACACCTATTTTGCTATTGTAACCCATGAGCAGGGTGATTTGGTGGGTGAAACAGAGAAAAGTCACACATCTGGCGTGAAACCGATTTTCGAAGCCAAGCGAAATAAACAGCGAGGTAAGCAACACACAGGGGTAAAGCAATTGCACTTTTTAATGTTTTTAATTAATATGTTTTCAACTAATTGCAATATCGGAATGAAAAATAGTTTACGTCCTATTCTCAGACCTACTGAATATAAGCACAAAATTTCATAAGAATCTGTCCAGTCGTTTCGGAGGAGTTTGGTTACAAACACTGTGACAGGAGAATTTTATATATTAGATATATATATAGAGAGAGAGACATAGAGAGAGAGGTATGTGTGTGTGGTATATATATAGAGGTAGGTTGGATCCATAAAATATATTTAACTCTAATTTTGCTGGTCCTAATTCAGCAACAGCTTTAGAAATCATAATAGGTCTTCATTTTAGTCCATTGACTCTTCAGGTTTCTTACATTTTAAAATTCTAATTCCGCTTCACGTTATACATACGCTTAGTTAATTCTTGTACAATATACTTTTCAATAATTTTTTAAGTTGTGTTTCTTGAAATCTGGTTTAAATCTTCTAGCTTTGTTAGTGATATAATTTAGTATTAACAATTTTTTTATGCCATGTATTCTTTCATTTTATGTTACTGTATATATATATATATATATATAGCAGTAAATAATTCAAAAGAAGACTAATAAATCCCAAGCATCCTAAGATCAGACCGGAAGAACCAAGAACATGGAACCATGACAAACCAAAAAGAAATGTATCTAGCGGGGAAAACTATTATGATTTCTCGAGCTGTCACTGGTTTAGGACAGTGAAACAGGATTAAACATTGTTTTGTGAGATCTCAACCTTCTCCTGCAGCAGAAATTGTTTCTACATAATAGCTTCCAGTATAAACTAAGGCAAAAGCCTAAAACCACGTGGGTGAATATAACAGCAATAGAATAGAAATTGCAATATTAAATTACCATAGGAATCCGGAAGAAATAGACAAATATAAATATGTATAAACAAAAATATTTGCAAGAGAGGTTAATAATGAATATAACCATAATTAACAATAATGTAAATGAGCAAAGAAACTCTAATCTTACCCGATGTATACAGATTCCACAATGTACTGACTCACTGCATCAAAAAAACACAGCAATACTAAGAATAAAGGCGCCATCTATGTATATTTTTAGTAACTAAACTTAATATAAGCATATATTAAGAATATTATATACTATAGACTAAATATATTAAGAAATATAACAATAAAATTATATACTATAAAATAAATAGAAATGAATACTTAAAATAAAAATAATTAAATAGCTATAACTTTGATGACATATATTTATAATTAAAATTAGCTGGATAGTTATAGTCTAGGCAACTTTGAAAGAATTTTTTATAATTATTAATTCTCAATACTTCTTCAGATACTAAATCATTATTTCTTTTTATATAGTTTAGAATGATATTTCTAAAAATTGAAATGTGAAGGGTACTATTCCAATATGGCATTTTTATAACATTAAAATCAAAAGAGTCTCTGTTATCAAAAATATTACTTTTTAGCATATTATTTTCAACTTTTAATTCTAGATCAAGGAAATTTGCTGACTCTATATTGCAATTGGTTTTTAATAGTTTCACAGTAGTTGATAATAATCAAATATAGGAGTAAAGTCAACTTTATTACTGAAAATAATTAGATCATCGATGTATCTAAAAAAGTAACAAGAGTCTGTATCAATTTTTTCATTCTCGTAATAGTGTAAATAGATATTAGCCAGACTATTACTAGCTGGGCCACCCTGTGGCAGACTTTAATTTGTTGATAATATGAGTCATTATGAAATATGTAATTTTCTTTCAAAACAAATTGTATAATAATATTATATTTATCATAGTTTATCAATTTATTTAATGAATATTTAATATAAATATTTCTAAGTACTTTAATCATATCCTCTATATCAATAAAGTTGAATAAGTCTTCAAAATCAAAGCTATGCAAAGATTTAACACTCTTACCTTGCATATACTCAACAATATCTTTACTATTCTTTACAATAATGGAGTTTGAGATATATATATATATATATATATATATATATAGTTATATTTCTATCAGTTTAGTATAAGGAATATGTAATTAGTTGTACAGTTAATCGATAGATGGCGCTTCATGCTAAGTAAATTAAAAATAACAAAAAAAAATTTTTTTAATTCATTTTATATATATGGACTGTACTTTTATTTTCTATAAATTTCAAAACAAAATTTAGAGTTTTTAAATGTATATATAGATTTAATGTTATTTTATCAAAACTTGCTAATTTTATGCGTTACTGATATTCACCTTTCTGTCGCCCGGGAAAATGGTTATTGCTGTACTCACGTGGTAAGTCTTTATCTAAATGCTTTAGTTTTGGTTTTAACATATTCTAGTAATTATTATAGGCTATTATATTATCGTTTTACATTAAGAAAAGATTATGGTTTTATTTGTAATAATAGTTAAACTTCTCTAGACATTTTTTACTTTCCCTATGGTCCAGAGTATTCGCAAATGCAGGTGAAGGTTGGGTGGCCACAAAACTCTGTTTAAACCTGCAATCCTGGTTATATATATTATATTATATTTTTTTTATATATATATATACAGTATTAATGCAAATCGGAACTGAAGCTGGCCAAAAAATAACTTTTGGCTCAAATCACTTCATAAACACATTCACATGTACGTAATGAAGCAATAAAACATATAATTTTTCAATCTATATATACAAAAATGAATGTTTGCATGTAAGAAATCGCTTCACTCTAACACCGTTCAACCAATCACTATGAAAATTGGCATGTATATGTATTTTTGTGAAGAAGGTTTTTGTGGTATCCATTTGTTGCAGCTACCTACCAGGTGGCAATACAGCAAAGCAACTTTTGAAACGTTCAATAAATCGCAAGTTGCCACCGTGGCGACCAAAAGTGATGCCAACTTCGCTTTATCCCAAACATTTCGCTGTGCTTCCATTGAATCACCATTTTTATGTATGGAACGGCATTTCTTACGAATATTATAATTTTAACATAATGTTAATACACAACGGAAAGTAATATTAACGTATTACACATCCAGATATAAATTATTTACACTATTCTAAGCGTTCTTTACACAAAATTTGTAACAATGGGCTACTTTTGCTAGCTTCGGAAGGTGTTTTCAAAAATCGACCCATAAGAGAATTACGCGGGGTGTTATAAATAAAGAAAAACCCTTTTTATCAGCTATTAAGCCTTCAGACTTAAAATTAACAAATATGGTTTTTTTGTTCAGCTGAAATATGCAAAAGCTTTCTCTTTTTTTGTTTAGTTTGCAATTCACGAAAATTTAACTCATTAAAAATTTCTTTATCATTTCAATCTGTATTATTTAACTTTTTAATTCACCCGTGCGAAGAACGGGTGTACCAGCTAATTTGTACATATTGTTATTGTAAATAACACATCATGTCCAAAGACGCTCAGATAGAAGTAGTTTGTCAAAATAATAGTAATAATAAAAATAATAACCAAAAAAAATTTAAATAGCATAACACAAGAATTATATATATATATATATATATATATACTCAGTAAATTTACTTCAATACAGTAAAGCTCTGTACATTTATTCACATGTCTATTATAAACCAAATGTTTCATTATTACAAGTGTAAATTGTGTTGTCAGACAAGAAGCAACAAGCTTATTTTATTTTAATATGCAAATTTTTTTATAAAGTAATAATAATTATATCTTTGATTTTATATCGGTCTTTTGAAAAACTAGCCATTACAAGCCCACTTCGCTGGGTAATTCATGATGTTATATATATATTATATATATTATATATATATATATTTCAAAAATATACTAAAAATAGTTATATACCTAAGATAACTATCGTCATAATAGAAAAGATTTAGCCACAGAAATACTAAAAGCAAACTCCCAGCCTTAGGAACTAGGAATGCAGGTTTAAACAAAGTTTTCTGGCCAGCCAACCTTCACCTGAATTTGCCAGTATTCTGGGCCATAGGGAAAGCAATAAATTTCTAGAGAAGTTTAACTATATTATAGATAAAACCATAATCTATTAATGTAATACTATAATGTTATAGCCTTTAATAATTACTAAAATATTTAAAATCAAAGCCAAACTAATAGACTTACCATGTGAATACATATTCGCTTCTTATGGACAATAACAGTAACGCATATAATTATTATGTATTGATAAAGTAGCAATATTACTATATATATATATATATACTTTTAAAATTTCTATATTTTATTTTAAAATTTATAGAAAATAAAAAATACCATCCAGACATAAACGATTAATTTTTAATAAAATATATTATTACAAAATTACTTAGCTAGAGGCGCCATCTATCTATAAACTGTATAACTGAAAAAACTTTTTTTTATTTAACT
This sequence comes from Trichonephila clavata, assembly GCA_019973975.1. Classification (NCBI taxonomy): domain Eukaryota; kingdom Metazoa; phylum Arthropoda; class Arachnida; order Araneae; family Nephilidae; genus Trichonephila; species Trichonephila clavata. The sequence continues at coordinate 22,538 of BMAO01023696.1, forward strand.
GTTATATAACTTTTTATAAATTTAAGAGGGTAACTGTGTTCTATACAATGTTTAATAAAGTTATTAATATTTAAATATATATTAGATTTATCACTAACTAATACCTTGTTACGATAAATATAATTCAAAATAATATTTCGATATATTGAAATGGATAAGTTTGAATTCCAGGAAGGAACTTTAAGAATGTTAAAATTAAAATCATCTCTTTTATCATAAATATTGCTATGTAATTTATAGTCCTTAATATATAATGATACATCCAAGTAATTAGTTTTAACAGGATTATTATTTTAAGTAGCTTTAAATATCCCGGATAAAAATTGATATTGGGATTATAATTATTATTTTTACCAAAAATAATTAGGTCATCTATGTATCTAAAAATGTAATAATCATTATTAATAATATAATTATTTTCGTAAAAGTGTAAATATAAATTAGCCAAACTATTGCTAGCAGGGCCACCTTGAGGCAAACCTTTGGTTTGTTTGTACAGAGAACCATTAAAATTAATGTAGTTTTCTTTTAGGACAAAATTTATTAGAGTTCTAAATTTTTGTAAATTAATATTAAGGTTATAATTTCTGTGATTATCTAAAATTACCCTAATTACATCATTGATATCAATAGAGTTAAAAAGATCTTCAAAGTCATAACTATGAACTGAATAAGTATTTTTATCTTTAAAAAAATCTATAATTTCTTTACTATTTTTAATTATAGCTTTATTACATTGCTTATTGATGAATTCTTGCAAAATATTGCGCAGCATTTTACCTGCAGCAGTGATATAAGTTTTAAAACCATTTGTTACTGTTCTAAATTTAACAGGATTTTTATGAAATTTAGGTGTTAAAAATATATATGGAAACTTAATCTTATGAATGGAAACATTCAATTTCCTGTATATAGCAGTGATTCGATTAGTAATTTCTTTATCTGACAATTCCAATCTATTGAAAGATTTATTGTTTAAAAAATGTTCATTAATCATAGTATTATAAAAATACTTACAGATAATAGCATAATTACCAGGCACTTTATCTATGTAAACAATGATAAGATTCTTTTGTAAATCATAAATTTTCTGTTTTACATCTTTATAAGTGAGTACTGGTTTAGAACAATAGTTAAATTTCATCAGGTCTTTTAAAATATTGTACTTAAATTCATCAAATGCCTCTAAAGGCAAACCATATTTAACTGCAGATTTAGTAATGAAATTATTTATATCATTATTAATTTGATTTTTAACAGTATTATTGTTGTTAGAAATTGTTAATCTAAAACTAGTGCCTTTACTCATGATATCTTTTAAAATTCCATCCTTGACTATATTTAAATTGCCTGTTACTACATGTTTGTGATAGCTATCAATAAATTCATGATAGTTCTTACATTTACAGTCATCTATGTCAAGAGAAGGTGAGCTATTATTGTAATTAAAGATAAATCTGCCCATCGTTTTATTATATTTAAAAGCTTTTTTAACTATTACATTCCTAACAGGAAAAAGTGACAAATGTCTATTAAAAACACTAGAAAAATTAACTTTATCAAATGTATTATTCATGAATAATAAAGTGCAGTATTCTGTAGTAGGTTTATTAAATTTATTGACATTTATATTGAACTTATTAAGTAAAAAATTATTAATGTCTTTTATGATGTGAACTGCATGACACACCTTAAAGCACTCATTATTTAAAATTTCATCCAACAGTACAATTTCCTTTTATTAAGACCAAACATGAAGTATTTGATCTGCTTGATATTAAAGTTTAATTCAAAATCATTTATAATAGCTTTAATATTATCAATTAAAGAATTCTTTTATCTCTGTTTTTCCTTATATATATATATATATATTCAAGGGTGGCCCTCCAAGCAATATCTTTCATCGAGGCACCTTTGTCAAAGGATATTCTCAAATGTCAACTGTTAATTGGCGATTTACTTCAATGCTATGTAGACATTGGCATGCAATGGATTCCGGCGTACTGTGGCATTGATGGGAATGAAAATGCCGATTGCTTGGCGAAGAAGGGGACAAAAATTTTACAAACCTCTAACAATACAGTTCTTTTTTATAGTGCCAAAAGAATTATAAAGAAATACTACAGAGAGAGCACTTCTGGTCTAAATTCAACCAAAAGAATAAACAAACGGTGTGGTTTAGCAAACTCCCTCATATTTAAAAATGGCCACGAGATAGAGCTGTGACCGATTTTCGAATAGCCACTGGCCACGACTGACTATCCAAGCATCTAAACATGATAGGTATTGCCCAGAATCCACTTTGTAAATTATGCGACTCCAATGAAGGAATGGACGCCATTCATTTGGCACGCTGCCGTGCACTCAGCTCTGGATCCATGTCGAGCAGATATTGGGAGGCCAGACACAAAATGTGTGATTTATAGACTATACTGTGAACTTGTGTTTCTTTTCTTATTTTTTGTGTTGTCATTTGTTTGTTTTTGTCAATATTCTCTGCTTTTCAGTTTGTTTGCAGATGTCTTGTAATCCACCATTGGAAATATATATATATATTTTCTAGTTTTTTTACATCGATTTAAACATATTCTAGTAATTAATAGTAGGCTTTAATTTTATTGTTTTTTTACACAAATTGTGTTTTTATTTTAAAAAAGGTTAAATTTCTCTTGATATTCCCCAATTTTCCTATGGCCCAGAGTATTGGCAAATACAAGTGAAGGTTGGCTAGCCGCAAAACTTTGTTTAAACCTGCAATCCTGGTTCCTAAGGAAAGGAGTTTGCTATTGTACTACTGTAGCTAAATATTTCTTACTATCTTGACTAGTTATACTTCAGTTTTATAACTATTTTGCATATACTTATGGATTATATTTTTCTATGTAAATTATTGATGTCTATATAAAAAGTTTTAGCCATAAGCGTTCAATTGTATTGAAAAACATTCTTATAACCCTCACCAAGTGATTTAAAAAAAACAGAACTTGAATTTCGAAAACTGAAATATAACAGAATGAACTTTTACGTTGCCGTAACCCTCTCCCCCATATTAGAACTCCGCAAAACCCATTTTAGTGAATTAAAAAAATAACATACTTGACACCATACTTGCAGCAGAAGCTAAAATATGAAACACTTCAGAAGTTAGTATTGAACTGCTTATTACAGCGTTCTAATCCTATCACTTGGTTAACATTCTTAGCATATTATACCAAAATAGTAAATGTTTGTATATAATAATTAACTATTACGAGTCCTAATTCTGTACTTCAAAAATAATAATAAGCTTGTTAACTCTGTTTCATACGAAAAGACTTAAATAAGCAATAAAAATATTTATAACTGATAAAATCCAACATTTTTACAGGAACTGCTCAGTTTGATTTTCCTTTCAATACCATTAAAACAAAGGACACAACTGCATTCATACTGACTCAGTACACTACTATGTAATAAAGTACATTCAGTTATTTTGTCTTTAATGCATTTAATACACTAATCCTTTGATAAATGCTAAACACTGCACGAAATATCTTCCAATGTAAAAGTCAATCCACTTTTTTCCAATCTTTTCTGTATTGTGGTTTTTCCAAATGCTACTCCTGGTGTTAGAACACCTCCCCTGCAAAAAAAGAGATTTCAAAACTTATAAATTAGAACTTAGTATAAATAAATGGAAACACATAAAAATAAAAATCAATACAGAACAGAGACGTTTAGAAGTTGAATGATTGTAGATATGCATATAAATAAATGGATAATTATTTCAAAATTTTAATTATTACTAAAAATAACCACGACATAAACTTAATTTATATATTTGTTCTTAAAACTTATCTACATAGCTGCCATCATTTAGATTTAAGCATATTATACCTCCCAGCGTTTATTTGATCTTTCAAAGGCGAGCACTGTAGAATTTAGATTGCGACGAAAACCATCGTTTCACCTTTTATACGTCATTCATATCTCCATTTAGCACTGATTTTTTAAATTTTGGGAAACAGAAAATTCGCTTGGTAGATCTGGAGAATTGTGGATGTGGAAAACTTTCAAAGCAGCTACACTTTTTTGATTCCTCCAGCCGCATCTCGAGAGAAATGAGAGGCAAGACAGAAGACGGATATACTTTTGTGTTTCCTCATCACAGCCTTACGCAATTGGTTCAGCAGTGTATACCGATAGGCTGTAGTAATGATCTACATGTATTTGTATATATCTCATTAGAAAAAATCAAGTTCGGTTATTAATTCTCTTTAAAATAACTTATCAAAGGAGTTTCAAAAAATCTTTCGAGTAGCTCGCATATGTCTAAAATAAGTTACATAAATTTATTTTGATTATTAAAATTCCATTTGTGTGTGTGTGTGTGTTACATAATTATATATAATTATATATTATATATATAAAGCCTTAGAAATTCGATGATGAAACTTACTTTAAAGGCATTTTTTCTTGTTCTTTAAGAAGAGTCAGACCAGCCTGAACCATACATTTTGCTGTAAAAGGGTAGGCAGGTTCTAAAAAAGGATGTTTGACGTTAATCAGCATTAAGTGCAAAATACTTTTGATTAATGTTTTACACATGATCATACATGATAATTTTTTTAAAAAAACAGAGCACAATTTTCACAAAATAAACAAAAATTACAAAATCTGTATTAAATCTGTATTAAATCTTTTAAAAATATTATTTAGGTGATAGCAACTTTATTCGTATAATCTGAAATAAATAGAATTAAAATTATAAGCACTTATTAAATTATATTAAATCATTTAGTTATGATTAATGTATTATTCAGAAGAGCACGTTTTTTATTACGTTAAGTATCGTTTCTTTGAAAGCAGAAATATAAAAAAATTTATTTTTAAAACCATTTTATGATTTCAAAGAAAATAATGTTTGTGCTTTGGCATATATTTCAATTTCGCATATTAGTTGTCAATCCTGTGAAGTTTTTAATGGTTGATGCAACGTTTCATAGACTGGGAGCCGCGTCGTCTTAGGGGGACGGGATATGCCTACGTGGAGGGTGCGAACATATACAAAAGGGAAATAAAAACACACACAAATTACGTTCTGACACAATAAGAAATAAATGCATATTGACAGTGATAAAAAAACACTT
>BMAO01023697.1:0-26501 GCA_019973975.1 Trichonephila clavata
GGGGGTTCCTGGAAGAGTGCTAAGTTGAGAAATGGCTCCTGCTAAACCAACCCGAACATTTTCAATAGAATTGTGATCCAATCTATACTGCAAATATCAGCTACTTCATAAAATTCATCAACAATGCGAGTTCTGTGTGGCTAAGCATTATGGTCCATAACAATGTATTAGCTTATAGTACCCAGAAAAACTTCACGTAGGTTCCCAGGATCTCATCCCTATAGCGCTGAGAGCTGGCAGAACCCGCATCAAAGACTCAATGGGGTGTACAACTGCCCAACATTTTGCCTTCACACACAAGGATTCCTTTTCTACCCAATCTGTCGGGTTTGTTACGTAGGAGAGATCGGAGCAAGCTCAAATTTCTCTCCAGGTGAAGACTCAACGAGAATCACTTTGTCTGGTACATTTCAACTCATCACTGAGAAGAACACGCCTCGATTCTTGTGTCCACGACTGATGTTTTCAGCTCCACAAAATCCGTTCTTTCCTGCTGGATGCAGTCAATGAGACGCACCAGACGGGACGCAGAGTGTAAAGGCGAGTCTCTGCAAGACGGCTCTAGGCAGTTTGCCGGGATATTTTTCTTCCAGACACAGTAGCAAGGTCCCGAGCAAGCTGAGTAGCCGTCTTCTGCCTATGCCATCACACGCTTAGTGCCAAATAACGAGATCCTGTGCATAAGTCTATGCTCTGTAGCGACCTTCCTAGTAACTATACCCCTTCTTTGGAATTGATTACAAAACAGGGATACTACTTTCAAGGCCTCTTGTACCCATAGACCCTTCCCCACTTCTGATTGGCATCTTTCAAGCCTGCCTAATGGCTCTTCATCTAAAAAAATCATCTAAACATTTATAGAAGTCATTCTCACAGTTAACAGACTAACTTGTTTGTTTTAATACAATATTCACAAAACTGGAGGCAAAATTCTCACATGCTTAAACGGTCTCAATTCTGAAAAAATTAACGATTAACATCTTTTCCTAAACTGAAGGTTAATATTGTATACTACCTGTTTTTCGAAATAAATAAAATACAAATTCAATAAGCTTTTCTTGACTCCTTTTAAAACTAAGATGGAAAACATGTTTGTGACCTTAATTTTTGACATGAGTATATATAATTCACTTTCATCATTCGATCTTACAATCGTCAGCGCACCCTCCTTATAATTACAAACTCTCATCATCCTCTACTTTCTTCAGTTTTTTACCCGGGAGCAGGCGCGCACTCCATACAAAAGTTAATAGTCGCGCTGGGTGACTGATTCACCCCAATCCCTTTTTCATAATTATTTTTATTGTACACGATAAAAATTGTAATTAAAGTGAATAATTTAATTACGAAAATGTATACTTACCTCCTTTTAAGAATTTTTCAATTTTCCTCTGATACTTTGAGAAAAAATCCAGTCAAACTGAACCAAATGTTTCAAATGTGCGTGACCTTAATGAATGGCACAAATCACAGGCACTTTTCGATAATATTAAAAAAATAATATTTGTAGGCATAACTGTCATATTTTGTTCAAGTTATTGTAGTTTTATTGTTCTTTGATGATCCACAAATACAATGTAAAACTTTTTTCGTTTGTGTCTTTTTAACAGGGTGTAGTGTGTGTTGTGTACACTTGTTGCTTCATGGTCTTTCTTGATTGTTTTTTTAGGCAGCATTTGAAACTTTTCTTTTAAGTCAAATAAAAAAAATTCATGCACTTGTCAAATTTACTTTCGCTATCAGGATTAATTTCCATTAATTCTTCAGATTCTACTCTTTCTTGATCAGTTTCAATTGCATCTAATAGAAATCGCACAGATGCCCATTTTTTATATTCTGTTCATTTACATTTACAAACCATTATGAGTCGCACAACATAGCACTCAAAACCACTAAGGCGTTCACAGGGGGAAAATATATATCCTTTTCGTAGAAAACATTTTGGAAGAACAGTGGTCGAGCGGGAAACTCAGCCACCCCAAGTACCTTGCGATTGTAAAAAAATGTTTGCCGTTCCCAAACAAAAAATATATTTGACAAATACATTTTAATTTACATGGAGACTCTCTCTCTCTCTGTCATATAGGAGTGTACTGATAAGGTAATTTGTAACAAATAAATAGTAAACAACCCCAAGCTCTGAAATCTTTTTCAGAGCCTGGGGTGAATCTGTGCCCCACGCGATGGTTCCTGGGTTAAATATGAATCCCACGATTCTCTTATAAGGTGAGGTTTTGAAATCAAGTAATCTACAAAATAGATTTCCCCAGAGGTTAATTGAAAGCATCTGAAAACCCTTTATTAGACGACTAATAAAAGTCGTGGACTACAAAGGAAAAGATACAGAGTTTTAGTCAATCCATGAATGATAATAATCACCCTTTACTTCAGGATTAGAAGAAATATGTTTCGTATTTGCTTAATTCTGAAAAAAAAGGATGCTGATTTTGTTATAAAATATATGCGTATGCAACTTTAAAAATCCACTGGACATTTTTTAAAATTAATACAGCATTTTTATGTGCCATATAAAGTAAGAAATATTTTAACTTTGCAATATGTTTAAGTATTTGTAGTATATTTATAAGTATTTATAATATATTTATAATACATTTATAAATATTTATAATATATTTATAAGTATTTATAATATATATTTATAAGTATTTATAATATATTTATAATACATATTTATAAGTATTTGTTGTTGTTGTTGTCGTGTATGACAAAGTGCAAAGGTATTGTATATAACAAAATAAAGATAAAGAAATGAGTTAAATATTGCCAAAGGCGTGAATCACTGCCGTATTTGTAATATATTTATAATACATTTTTATAAGTATTTATAATATATTTATAATACATATTTATAAGTATTTATAATTTATTTATAATACATATTTATAAGTATTTATAATATATTTATAAGTATTTATAATATATTTATTACATATTTATAATGCATTTATAAGTATTTATAATATATTTATAAGTATTTCTAATATATTTTTTTACAGTCTATATCTCACTACAGTTCAGTTCTTTTCATTAATATCATGTAGAAACCTTCAAATTTTTCTAGTAATTTAAAAAACGGAAGATAATTTTATTTTTAGGTCTTATTTACATTATTAAACATTTAATGAATATTTAAAACCGCATATACATTTTAAATAACATACGTATTTCAGGTCATTGTTCCTACAAATTTAATGTTATTTTAATTCATATAGTTCTGAATTTATCCTTCAAAATGATCAAATATTAATTATGAATGAACTTAAAAAAATAAGCTTTAAATAAATTAGTCTATGAATAAATTAATCAAATAAACTAATACAAATGAAATATATAATATTAACGTATGCATTCTCTCATCAATCTTAAAATATTGCACTTTAATTTAAATTATACTTGTCTTTTTTTAACTGGAAAATCATAGGTATATTCAGAAGTATACTGACATAAGGTAATATATCCATCAAAAGTAATAAATCTTTTTCGAGATTATAATTCATGTAAAGTGAAATCTTGATTTATTGAAATTTGATTAATTAAACTAAGTATATAAACAGTTTTAAGCATTACTTATATATAATTAAAACTACAGAATTTTCCATAAAAACGTCTAGTTCTTATGTTAACAATTATAATTAAATACGAATGTTAAAGATAATGCATTATTTGTCAAGTCTCTATTTGGTATTTAAAAAAATTGTTTCGTTGATCAATAGAGCAAAACTGCCGTTCTGGGAGCATACCACTAATATGCACTTTTTTTTGCTTAATTATTGAGTTATATTAACTCAGATAAAACTGAGTTTTCATACAATTGCATATAACAAAGAAAATTTTAATAAGCAATGTCAGCAATAAGATTATTGCCATTATTTTGAAATTTTCTCTCTCTCACTTGCGTAATAAATTTAAAAATATAGGCGTTAAGTTTTTGATATTTTTTGTTTAAAAGAGTAGATGAGACTTTTTCACAGAATTAAGATAAGAGAAGCGTATATTCTTAATTTATCCACTTATGCCATTAAGAGGGAAATGCCATGAATTTTTTGAAAGATTATCGATTTTCACTTTTTTTATATTTTTTAAAAGTTCAAATATTTCTGTTTAAAATGATATATGCCATGATAAAGTACGATAATTAGAAGTATTTTTATTTATTTTTTAAATGAAGCTACTTCTTGACGCGCATCGAATGAGCTCTGCTAGGATCAAGTGGGATTCCCGTTGCATAAGTTTCTGATGAAAGCAGATACATGTGATGTTGGAGTCAAAAATTAGAGTGTATTGGGCGTACTCAAAAGTGTATGGATACATGTCTTTTGGATCTTAAAAGCAAAAACAGATAAAGAAAGTAAAGTGATGGAAAAAGCCTGAGTGGGGTCGTAACTGACTCAACTATATTTTACATACACAGCATGAAAACTGCTCATTGCGTTGTTTATTTACATCTTCTGTCCTCAAACGACAGTCCTCAACATGGACTGTTCCCCGAGGGTATAAATTTATGGTGCTAGTTTCAAAAGGCAGAAGCTGAATGTAATGAAAGTCAACATGATCATAAACACGTGCTATATACCATATCGAATTAAATGAAGCCAATTTTTAGAGATCTAGATGGTCCTATGTTATTAAGAAAATGTTTATAGGGAAAGACTCAGAGCCCAAATGAGTCAGTTAATAGCACCATATGGTCAGTGATTCCAAAATTTACATTTTTAGAGTTAAAACTCTAAAATTAGGAGTAAATATGGCTACTGCGTAGTTTAATGTGTGTCATGTAGCGAAATTAATAATCTTAAAACATTGTGATACTAAACCAAGTTATAACTGTGCGTCATGCTTCAGAAAATTAGACACATGTAGGATCCGTGTAGCTCAACGAAAGCACCTTAAGATCCCCCCCAAAAAGGCTAAATTGTTAAAAATACTGAAACAAAAAGAAAATTAGAAGAGCCTTTTGTAGTAGTCTTTTGCAGTAAAGAAAATGCTTCATATACTTCTGGAAAATTCTAAAAAAAGTAAATGCTCAAAAATCACAAAATTTTTACTTTAAAGCCTGTTTTCTCAAAACGTAATATTTTTTACTTTATGTCACCTTTTTCTCAAAAACTACTTATTATATAATCCTCAAATTTTCAGTGAGCATACTTTTAACATGTTTACACATTTTAATGGAGGGAATTAGATATATCCAGCAAACTTTTTAGATAAGGCTTTTTTAAACTAAATTTTTGAGAAAAAAAATGGTTATTTTTTAAAAAAAATCATAACTACTTAGAATTTTAACAAAAAGATAAAACTCTTCGTTAAAGTTTTAATAATAGTATACATAACCTACTGTAAAAGTTTATCCATTAGAAGTAAGTAGTTTCTGAGTAAAAGGTACATAAACTTACGCAATTTAACATGGGCTCCTATGGACGTGCTGGACCCCTTAAACAATGTACTCTGTAATTGCATGTGAAATTTTCTATAAGCGAAATTCATCATATTCTTTAGATAATACAGAAGAAATTACAGTCTCAATTACAAGTGTTTTCCATATGCTTGCTCAGAGTTGCTATAAATTTATTTATATAGTCCCCTATTAATCCTGAAAATATTTCAGAAATTAATTTCTATTTTAAGTAATCCAATCATTAACTTTAAAACAATTGTGTGATATCTTAATTTAGAAAACCATACAAATATTTAAAGAATTTAATACCTAATGTCTTTATTTTTATTGAAAACATTTATAAATCTCTGTTTACAACAAATTATCACATGGGCTTACAGAAGTAAGCGTGAAACACACATTACAAAGGATAGAAAAAAAATTAAAGTCCTGAAGGATGCTTACAATAAATTTACAGAACTTTTCAAAAGCACTTCTGGTGGAAAAAAGTTGGTAAAAAATTTGGAGTCCCCTTTATATACCCAATTTCAGTTATAAAATATTTAACTAAAATGAGCTCAAAGACAGAAAAATTTAATAAGTCATTTTTTAATAAAATGTAATATTTCTTATGATCTAAAATGGATACTGTAGACAACTCAACAGGTAAGTCTTTTGTAACAAAAAATACAAATTAAATATTTAAATATTACAAAAATAAATTACAAAATACATAAAATAAGCCTTTAAAACAATTATGACTTAGGCTTTATGAGTGCATCAAAAAATACATCTAGTTTACATTTTCTGTCAATTACATGACTCGTTCTAAATGTATATAAAAAAGATCTAGAGATTATGTAAATATCTGCTGAAACTTCGAATTTCCTAAAACTTTTAAACTTCGTCTTTAAGTATTTATAATTTGTCTTTAAACAGCAATTAGAATGTTTTCTAAATGCACGTAGTGTGATAGTAAATATCTTTAAAATAATAATTTATATCTTGCTAATTTTGTATTCTACATTTCAAAATGTTTTAATATCATTATTTATTCAAATTGAAAGATATATGAAAAGTATTCTGATTGCGTTGACAAATACGAGTAATTACGTCAAAATCCTTTAATAATTATGAAAGCAATATAGAACCTCTAGGTTAATACGTATTTGATTTCAATTAAGGAAAATGAGTACACACAACTTTCAAGGCTAATATTGATTTTTATATTAAAGCAAATGCGGATAAAATTCAAATCAAGAAATTGTTCAAAATATCTACTCTTCAAAGAAATTTTTTATTCTAAAGAAGAAAGTTAATTCAGATAAAAATATTAAAATAACAGTATTTGCATTATGAATTTGTAACCAATAATTCTCTTAAACTCCATTTATGAAATTAACTGTTTATTTCCAAACGATTTTTATCTGTGTATAATTTTAACGATTATTTTATAGTAATTTAACCTTTTGTAAGATTCTAGTAACTATAAACTCTTATATTATACTTTTAAACTTATTAGTATTAATTTGTAGTTTTGCTACTTCAACTTGATAAATGAGTCTCATGGATATTAAACGTAGTACTCGAGTTATTTTTATTTACAATTTTTTATTAAATATTTGTAAGAGTTTAAATCTCTAATGTGTATACTTTTATAAAATAATATATAAGCAAAGTCATTTAATCTTATGTTATAGTAATTTAATTTCGACTGATAACCGATGAAATGAAAAAAAAATTAAACTTCTTTTTGAAAAGAGCATATAAAATAATCTTTTTCAGAAGGTTTTACATACTTTTTTTGAGTTTTCTTGATACATAAATTTAAAATACTTTTTCAAAAAAGTAATTTTAAGAAATTAACCAAACAATTATCAGATCTTATTAAAGTAAATTTTTGAAATATTTATCTTCTTTATAAGGATTATTTTTTTAAACATGCGTAATGTGAAGTAAAACATAAGAAGTGCTTGTACTTTTTTTAAAAAACATGTTACATATATCTCATAATTAAAATACTATTTATTTAGTTATAAAACAGTTAAATAGCAAGAAGTACTGAAATGAAAGTTTTTAATCTTTGAAAAGAAGGTAAGAAAAAAAATAAAGAATTGTGTTTTTCATTGACTTGTTTTTGAGAAATATCAATTAAATTCCAAAATATCATACAATTTTTGCACTGAGTTGCTGCTACCTATATTTCTAAATTTCTTAAAGAGAACATTTATATATATATATATATATATATATATATATTTCGTAAGAATTGTACAATTTTAAGAAGTATAAATTTTATTCAAATATATACAAAGAAAGGTACTTTTTTCTATAAAATTATTTATAATGAAGCATATCGATGTTGAAGCGATGTCTTAAGATATCTTGCGGCCCTGGGCCCTTAAGCAAAAGTAGGCTCTGGGTCGCTAGTAAAATGTAGGCTCTGGACCCCTACTCAAATATAGGCCCCACTTATGATATTAAAATGTAGATAGTACATAGCACATGTTGTCAAATATTCATACAATATTTCACATGCTTAATGTAATACTATACTTATTTATTTTTATTTAAAGTATATATTTTGCACGTAACGTTCAACTAGCTGTGCGTGTGTATACAAAGTGATCTAAAATTTATATGATAATCCTTTTTGAATAAATATTTTTGTTTTTTTAATATGTACCCGTGAAAATCAAACATTTAAACACTTAAAAGAAAAACCTTTTTAACATATTTATAGCATTAAAATAAAAACTGCAGATACGAAGTATGTTAAAGTTCCTGGATAAAATTAATTTTACTGACTATTTTGATTAATAATTTTTAAAGAATGTGTCTACATTTCTAATCAGTCATTTATTGAATGCATATTTTTTACTGGGACATGATTAATATTTTAAAAACATGTAAAAAAAAAAGGAGTTTTCCTTATTTTTTTTAAGAGTAAAATAGAATTTCAGCAAGAGGGGTTTCCATTGTGCAGTAGCTATCAAATGAATTATACTTGTATAAATCCACGATTCATACTTATTCTGAGAAACCAGATATGTCTAAGCAAGAATTAATTTTCTTTCCATTTGTAACCAAAAATTAATTTAAATGAATGAGTAATTTGAAAAGTATGAAAAAAATGTACACACATTTTAAAATTATTAAAAAAATATTTTTCGTTAAATGTGTCAATTTAATTACTTACTTCAACATGATTTACTATTAGTAAAAATATTAAAAATACAACTTTCAGTTACTTACAATATGTGTTCTTACATTAAATAATAATCGTAAGAACATTAATGTGCTGGTTTGAAGAAAATATCTACTTAGATCATCTTCGATTCTATGGCAAGTTTAATATATTTTTGTGTAATATAAATATGACACATACATAAAGCATGCCTAACAAAGTTTTTCTGTATAATATTTGTAGAAATGCGAATATATTTTGTACTTACGTTGAAAAATCGTAAAAACTGAATTATGAAAATTGTATTATACATCTCTATCAAAGCATGCATATATAAAAAAGATCCAGATTAAGAATTTTTTAAAAATGTTTAGAGACCAAAACAAAATTTGATACATTAAAATATTCTTTCAAATAGTATTTTATTGTATACATGAAATCAATGGAAGGAATTACATAATTCATGATATTTGAAATCATTTCTTCCATATTTATGAAATAATGAGAAAAGTAAATGTTCATTCTAGACCAGTAATTTAAAAAAGATCTCAAGATACATTTTCTGCATATTAAAAGCCCTGATATTTTGTTTTATTATACATTTTTTCAGTAAATACTTTAATGTGATGTAAACAATAAAATTACAGTATAAAACCTGTTTCAAGGTTAATAAAAAATAGCACATTCTCTTTTTTCTTTGTTATATATATATATATATGTATATATATATATAAAACAAAACTTACACACATAATATCCACCCTTTAATATTAAATAAAACCTTTTTTGTAAATTATTATGCCTAATCTTTATATTTAGAGCCTACTTTTTTGTTCATTAAAATCTTAAAAAAAATGTCCCATTTACATAATTCTACAACATTATAATTTTTCTTAATTTAAATTTATGTTTTTTATAAAGCTTCGAATTGTAGGATGGAATATTACTATATTATAGGGTACATATTACAATAATTACTTAAGCAATGAGGTAGGAAATTTTTTGCAACATTAGAATCTTTTTTTTCATAATTGGATTTTTCAAACTAATCCATCAAAATAATGAAATTTATTTCTGTGATTAAGGCTAAAATAATACATTTTATTTTATTATTTTTTTAAGGAAGGAAACGTTATTAAAATATACTGACATGTAAAAAAAAAGATGAAGAACTTTTAAAAACAAAGATGTAGAAGGATAAAGGCTGTTCTATAATGCATAAATGTAATATTTCCTTTTCAGACTAAATTAAGTTTAACTGGTATGTTGGTTTCTACATTACGAGTTATTAAGTTCCTACCACTAAACTCGTCAGATTGTATCCTTCCAGTTTTACAGCTAAAGATATGGGACAAATAAAAACAATTATTTAGGAATGGAAGGGAACAAATATCAAAGTTAAATGCAAGAAAAAATTCCCTTTCTTTATTGCATATTCTTCTTTGTTTCATACATCCATTCAAGCGTTTATCTTCTCTTTTTTACTGAAGAAAAAACGCATTAGAAGAAAAAGGAAAGTAAAAAAAAAAAAAAAAAAAATCTTTTGTTACTGTTGTTTCTTAGCGCTTTTTCATCAGCTATTGAATTTGATGTTAATGAGGAGAAATAAAATATAAAAGAGAATATAAAGAAATACATTTATTCAAATAACGGGAAATGAGAGAGTTTCGTATGAGTTCAAGATAATTTTTATGGGCTCATTCTTGGCTCAATTTTTATGATAATGGAAGAATATTTTGTTGCTATGAATATATATAAGCATTAACTTCTGGTTCTTTTGGAAATATCGATAAGCAAATAGTGTAGTGGTTGATATTAAATATAAACTAAGTCAAGTGAAATCGCGTATATTTTCTTTCACTAGCACAGAGTTGTTCATAATTCCCTCCCGTATTTCGTTGCACTATAGTAAAGAAACTAAAAGAAGCTCTGTGAAAAAAACAATAGAAATAATACAGAAACAGTTCGTTTTATTTACATTTTTTACGAGTGTTCTATGTGTGAAGCCTTGGTTACAAGGGATACACAAATGCGTTAATCAGCACCTCAGCTATTCAACATGGAACTATCAACAGCACATATTATTCTTTTCATGCTATCCGAAAACTTGGTATTTTACATGAGACATGACCTTGTGATGTAGCAGAGCCACATGAAAAGATAACACGTGCAGTCAATAGTGTTGATAGCCTTATGTTAAGTAGAGACTGGTAGGAACATGACTATTGCATTAATGCATTTGGTGTAACCCCGATTTCCCTCATAGAACACCTGTAAAGTATGTAATAAAGCTTAAAATGTTTCTGTATGGTTTCAAGTCTTCTTTTTTGTTATAATCGTCTTATTTCTTACTATAGGGTTTCGAAACATAGGTGGGATTTATGAATAACCTAGTATAAAATTAAGTTTCTTTAAACATTCTTTATCCATGATTAATGAATATAGAGTTTCATGAATTTTAATGTGTTAAGATTTGTGTTATTCCATTTATTCCAACGCATATTTATGTTTATTTAAGGAATGGGTTTTAATATGATCACAATCATCATATATTTCGTGCAATGAAAACATAACCTTCTCGGTTCTCTTGTATCAGATATGATACAAAAGTTTCATAATTTTTTGTGAAGGCTGAACAGCAAAAACAAATTCGGGACCGGTTGCATCACATGAAGTGCAAAGTGAAATACCTCATATAATTTCCTTATTTAGTTAACACATGGCAGTACCTGTCCATGATAGCGATTTCTAGTAGCGTCTCTGAATCAAAACAAGATGTTTGCACGTCATCGAAGTATTTTTTTCTTATTTATATACACATATTAAACTATTTTTAAAACATGGCTTTTCTTTGTATATGTACACTTTACTAGTTAACAACAAAAAAAGAATTTTTTAGTGAAATATTAAAGCATGATGACTTGTGAAATTTGTTTGTATCACTTGTGATACAATGAGACCTAATGACTTATGAGCATACTTTTTAAGTCAATTTTGACTTAATCTTTAGTTATATTTTGGGGTGGATTTGAAGTTTGATAGAAGTATTTCTTGAGTCAAAATCTTTAGTTGGAGTGTTTGCTTTTCATTTTTACCCATTTTTTATCACATTTTTTTATTTAATAATATTTACAAGGTGATCAAATGAAAAGGTACGAAACGACACGGTGGGTACAAATATAGACTTTATTCAAAATATACACCATAGCTGAGCACAACGATCCACTGATGAACAAGCGAGGATTCCTTGTTCCAGAATTCTGTGGCTGTGACGAGACCAGTCCTTCACAGTGTCTTGAGTACGTCGTCCGAGTTGAAGCGCTTTCCTTTCAGGTGTTTCTTCAGTGGACCAACACATGGAAATCGCAGGGTGACATGTCCGGACCGTAGGACGGAGGTCCAACGTCTCCATGAACTTGTCCAGTTCCATTTGTGTGACTCTGGAGACGTGTGGACGCGCGTTATCATGGAGCAGAACCACACCCTCCGTGAGCACCCGGTCTTTTGTTCTTGATGGACCTGCGTAGGCTCGGAGTGTCTCACAGTACACATCGGAGTTAATGCTTTTTCTGTGCTCGAGTAATTCTGTGCTCCATCATTTGGACGCCGCTTTTTAAGAGCCTTTGCTCTCTCCTGCGCATGCGGCACCCGCGCATGATCCGATCCAGTCAGAGTCTCCAATGCATCCGAGATGTCTCGCTATATTCTCCCTTGGCGGAATATGCAAATATTTAACTGTTTCATTTTTATGTCGTTTCGTACCTTTTCATTTGATCACCCCTTGTATTTAATGAAATGTTTGACACCAGTTGAAATTTTAGAGCTGATGAATCACGATGATTCTGATTTAAGTTCACTTTGAGGAATGAGAAGTGGTCGGACTTACAATTGTACAGTGTACTGCAAGGTTATTCAATGCTTTACAACTACTAGAAATAATTTCAAGACATTTCACGAAATTAAAAAACAATGATATTATAATACTACTACTAATATGTACCTAAAACTCCAATAAAACTTAATTTTCATGCTGAATTTATGAATTGTATGTACTGTGTAATTAAAGACTAAGATTAAATTAATTACTTCAATCTTGCTTAATATTGAAAAAAGATCTATTTGTAATTTCTTGTTCCTGATGTATCACACGTGATACACCCCCCTAGCTTCTATAAATTAAAAAAAAATGTTAATGCAATTTTCTACATCAGAATGATCAAAACAACTATTTAAATATTTCTTAAAAAATATCAAACTTTTATTTTTGTCTCTGGTTTGAGGAGGTTAAACTAACAAATAAGATGTAAGCCTACTTCTGGTATTTATTGAAGCTTTTACCCAGAGCTCTGAAATTTATTTGTAAAATTTGAAGGCATCCTTTCTCCCACACACATTATTTCTTAGGAACACTCTCTCCAGTCGTTATATAAAATTGCTGAGATCATGCAATTATAATAAAAATTTCTCTGTTTATAGATTCTCACACATATAGTAATATATTATAGTAATTCGTCTAATAATTCAAGCAGTACTAGCGTGGAAATATGGTTCACCTACTAATTATTGTCTATTTCACTGATTATTTATATGCTTTTTAATAATGACGTTTGCTTGCAAAGTTGAATTGCTCTAGTTCCAAGTGCCAATCTGTCTAGACGGGAAAAAAATCGAATAAGAGATGACAGACCTCATAGATAGCCTATTGTTACAAGGTCAAATCGGTCAACCCAACTCGGTAAAGAAATACTTGATACCTCTTAGACAAATAACGTGTACAAATTATTTCAGTGTGATCACCAGAATTTTCCCTCATAAAGGTAACTCCAGAAAACTGGGAATATCTGGGAAAAGGTTAGGACCCAAAATAAACCCAATGTGATGTCATGCTTTAAGATAACTTAAATCAATAAAAGTTAAAAATAAAAATGATGAAAGACTTTTTTTCTCTTTCTGACATTTATTGAAGTTTTTATCTGGATTGGTATTGGTTCACTCCACGTATGTTGTTTTTCCTGCAGTGATACACTGCTAGTGAAGCAAGTTGAGTTTGTAGGGAACATTCACTTTCCAGCATGATCTTGAAAAAGAAGATAATGGCAACCCCAGAAAATGTGATAAAGGTAACCATATTAGTGACTTTATTGCCGTTGGTGACATATTTAGAACTAGCAGGAACTTACAAGCATATTCTATTTTCAACTGAATCGCTTATGAATTCCACTGACATTTATATAACCTCATGGAAATATCTAGAAGGGTCGATCTCAGTGAATTATCACTGTTGCCTTGGCAGCATAGTTTTCACTAAATTTATTCGTCAAATATGTTGACAAGGGCGATAATGTTGTCAATCTGATTATCCTCACCAATACCCTTGGGTTTCCATTAACTTATCTTTCAAGTTATTGCTGCGAAGCAAACATTTCTTGCAAATTTCACTTATCACAAACAGTGTATCTCTGCAGGGTAAACAACATATGTGTTGCGTTTCAGTATTTATTTGAGAAATCGAAATCATAACTAAAGGCAGACGAATTATTGACTCTCTTGGCTATAGTGTGCGATATTACACTTATTTGTAGTATCCCATAAATGTTAAAATGTCCTCTAATGTGTGTTCACTGGGTATCAGTGAAATATTATTGAATTTAAAATAGGGATTTTAAACGAAAGTAATTTGTGTGTTGGATTTCAAAAAGCAAGGACCACTGGAGATCCGTTTGATAGTGCCTACATATATTGCATATTAGTAGAATATTATTCACCATGAGTGCTAACATATTTCTTTGTATTATCTATCTATCTATCTATCTATATATATATATATATTCAAAAAATAATAATATAAAGCAGCGAGAAGGATAAAGTTTTTTGTCAGTTTTTCATAATCTTCTTGATAACTTGAAAGTAACAGCACCTTCTATAGCATAGTCATCTAATAGTAAGAAATATGATAGTGACCATATTCAACGTTCACACACACACACACACACACACACACACACACACACACACACACACACACACACACACACACACACACACACACACACACACACACACACACACACACACACACACACACACACACACACACACACACACACAGCTTCAAATGCTAAATTTTAGTGCCCAAAAAGGCTTTCTGTTTGAAATTAGATTTTTCTTTGTTTCAGAAGCCGGGTAATCACAGTAACATATTTTATTTAAATAGTTTAAAGTAAATAAAGCTAAAAAAAATCTGATACCAATTAATTCATATAAACTTTTTTCTTATTAAAAAACCCAGTCTGTGTTTAACAACAATAATAACAAAAAAAGCATTTTAAGAAATATGGCAATTGCATATATAAATATAGGAAGATTCAAATTGTATCCATTTTTTCAATAAGAAAAACTTTAAAACTCTTTTAGCTATAAGGGCAAAATTGAGGTATAGATCATTTATAGAGCCTTCATTCATAAAGAAGTCTCATTTTAGACTCATTTGAAGAAATAATGCAATAGTATTTTTCCAGGAAATAAGATCATTTTGTGAACATTTTCTTCGGGAGAGACCTTTGTCACTGACTTTCACCCCTTGAAATGTAAGCTTCCATCAAAAGATAAGTCATTTACTTAAAATATGTATTTTATTATGACTTTGTAATCACTATCTAAATTTGACCCAAGCTATGGGAAGCAAGTCAGATTTAGTACTACTTTAAATTTTTGAATATACAAATCTTATACTGATCATTAATAGTAATTCCTCAACAATAATGAGTCCTTGAACGACCCATCTAATTTTTTCATTTTGAACTACGATGATTCCAATATTGACTTAATTATCTAAAACGTCTTAATATCAGCATGACACACACACAATAATCACTACCATCTACTTCCCCTTCACTTGATATTAAATAGTAACTCTCATTAACATGGATCACGGTGGCCTTACGGAAAAGAAGTCTTTATTAACATATAACGCCAGAAAAAAGTATTTCACTTTGGAGAAGTAATCAGAATTATGAATAGAGCGCGTTACACAACTTGAATTCATTTTATGCCAGGCGTGACCAAACCTCGGCTCGCGTGCCAAAATACTCCATAGTTGTAACAGTAACACACGTGGACTTAGTGAGCAATGTTAAAAAAATTTTATAAATGATATTACTTATTTTTTTTTTACAATTTTATTGAAACGCGGTTGTATTAAACAAAAAATTCCTCAATATTTGGATCAACATAATATGCTTGTGAATAAATGTGATTCCTAATATGAACATAATATTAATTTTCAACTTTCTCATTTTTATTTCATATCTAACTTAACTGATTGAACCTCTAAAATGTTTAGTAAAAAAAAACCTAAGTTTGTACTATTGCGCTACTTATTATATTATTTTTTAATTTCCACTCATTAGACTTGTATTAAAATTGTGTCATTTGCGTAAAAATCTCGTAATACGCTTATAAGTAACATTTCTTCACCTTCCATCTTTTTTGATTTATGGAAAAGGTGGTAGTGGCACGCATATTTTTTTTATCAAAGAGTGGCACGCTTCTCAAAAAGTTTAGCCTTCAAACTGTAAACTTATTCTTTCGAAATGTACGCTTGGTATAACATCTCTGAATTCTTCTTTATTCTGAAGTCCCATATCAACTATCTCTGTGGTCACTAGTGTGACACACGTTGAATCGTTAATAATGATTAATCAGTTTCTTAAAAGTCAATCTGATGAGTTGTCTGTCGTCTCGCAAGGGGACTAGTGCAATCCCCATATTACCACTATGTGATTAAAATAGTAATATCCTCTCTAGCACTCTTATTCTTCATACATATATCACAAATAAAAAGATATTTATTAATAAGTCAGTAATTATTACTACGTCAACATCATTGAATCGAAAATGTATCTTTTAATCTTACTTTTTATTCATATTCTTGTGAAAAATAAAAAATAAAAACTCTTACAGTGATTTTTAACACAAACTTTTTATCCATTAATTAAATTTATTTACGTTACGAAATTCTATTTTTTAATCATCTCTAAGGCAGTATTATTCAAACAATGTTGACTCACGGAACTCTTAGAACTATATGGTGTTTTCAGGAACCCCCAACCACACGTTATTAAAAAAATAAATCTTAAAATGATATTAAATGTAGATCAAAATGTTATATGCCCTTTTTGTGAAGACAATTAAAGAAATATATTGCATTTGATATTAAATCTTTTTCTATATTTTGTATGGGTTGAAATTTAATTTTTAAAAATGTTTTGTAAATTATTGAAATTTAAAATAGTTGTTTTTTTCCTGTTAGAGCTGCTAAATGTGTATTTTGACATCACTGCATATTCAAACAATCATCTTGTTAATAATTGTCCTTCCATATTTTGCTTTGGTTTACAAAACAATTACCAATATATTTGCAAAAACATTTTAAAATGAATTAAAAATATCCACAATTTTCTTCATATAATTAAAATATTCATATATTTAGATCAAAATCTTTTAGATTCCTAAACATTTTCTTCGGTTTTTTTAAGCATTATCGTAACTTTTACGAAGCTTAAAATTTTATTTTATCCATAAAATATTTATTTATATTTACCTTTACAAGTTAAGTGCCTTTAAAATTTTTTTCTTTTATAAAAAATAAGATTTTGTTAAAATATTTTTCTCTTTGCGGAATCTTTTTCAAAGTTCCAGGGATCCCTAGGACTCCGCGGAACCCAAGTTGAAGACATCTGATCTAACGAATTACTTCATAGGTTTAAGAAAATAGAACTTTAAACAGCAAATTCTAAATTTCAAACGCTTAAACAAAAGTAAATAAATAAATAATAAAGAGTTTCATTTTTTGAGATGTAGAAAAAATTAGTCTCATCTACTTAAACATGAAATGAAATTATAATAGTAGAAGGAACAATAGCAAGGAGCAATAACAATATAGCTCTTAAAAGGTTTTTAAGGTGTATTGTAACGAACATTGTCTAATTAATGTAAACAATTTATATCTGGATGTTTAATACATTAATATTACTTTCTGTTGTATTTATTGTATGGTTAAAATTGTAATATTTGAAAGCAACTCTGCCCCTTACATTATAATGTCGTTTGAATCAAAATTTGGCGAAACATTGGCGATACAGCCAAGTTGGTATCATTTTTGGTGACGAAATTTGGCAAGTTATTGACTACTTGTGGGTTAGCAAAATTTTTTGGGGATTTGGCTATGATATGGAGGTTTCTAGAAATTACTGAAGAAATCTATTAATATCATGACAAAAGGTAATCTTTCAAGAAATATGAGTACAACATATAAATAAGAGTCGTTCTTTCAAACTGATACAGCATTGTTCTTACTGTTGAAGACTTGCTACGATCGAGTGATTGCTTGCAAATAATATTTACCGTTACGTATTTGTATTTTTGGATAACGATATTTGCGTCTTATCACGGTAAAACGTGTGGATATCTTCTGAGTTTTGTTCTGTGAATTATGCTGCTATATCCTGTACTTTGCGGATTGCTTATCTACAATAAATTTCATCGCTAACAACAACCTTACAATAAACATCATTATTTTGCTCTTTGAGACTGAAGGCATAAAATCGTCGAACCCCGATCTACGGAACAATATGATAAGTATGAATAATCATATATTTTTTATTTTAATATGAATTTATTTTTAATGTTTTTTAACCTGCAGAATAGAGTATAAGTATTCATACTCGGAATGATTGACCATTCCAACCTTTAAAACTACTCTAATTCCTCATATGGATAAATTAAAATATATCCCATGCATGCAAATATCTTTTTTTCCTCAAAATCAATGCTTTTATGTACCTATGCATATATATATTGCAATGATAAATATATGTCTTACACAGACACGAAATAGTAATTTCAATCCAAGTTCGACAGGCATGGCATGATTGATCTCCACACTTTTTCTCCTTTTATAAAATTTTGATCGAGTCAAATTCATTCCATTCAACTACTCCGATGAAAAAAATTTTTTTTTACTGAGAGAGATGTGTTTAAAAAATATGTGATAGTAACGTGACATTTGGGGGAATTGACTTTTCTTAAAAATGTAAAAATGAAAAATTTGAATGAACCACCATATTTTACGAAATTTTCTTGTTGAATTGTAAATAGATTAATGCATTTACTTTTATTTCTTTTCAATTTTAAATACACAAGTCATTTCATATCTAGAACATGCATCTAATACAGCGTTTCTCAAACTGTGGGGCGGGATAACCCTACAAGGGGTGTGCGAGCATATAAAAAAAATCGAAAATAAAATATTAATTTTAAAATATATACACATATTAATTTACTGAAAGAAAGCAAAGAAAAATACATTTTGATATATGATAAATAATAAATTACCATATAGAGAGACTGTTATAATATACTTATAAATTTAACTGTACAGTACAATACATTTGATAGTTAATTTATCTACATTAAATTAAGAACAAGTTTAATAATTACTGCTGACTTCCTTGAGTTTGTTATATACAAAATTTAATATATCTTGATAGTTTGTGTTATTTATAATTAAAGTCATATTGTAATTTCAGCGTCAAAATACATTATTATTGCTTTCAATACAATGTTATTGTATGGGGTGGGGGGCGCGATGAAAATTATAATTGAAAATTGAGTCACCAATATTGAAAGTTTGAGAATCACTGATCTAATACATAATTATTTTAAATTTTCCATAAAAATAATTTTCTGAATAATTAATATTTGCTTCTGTAAAACTAGTTTTTAACAATAATTAATAAAAAAAACTGAGACCTCCAAGAATTTATGTAGAATTTCCTGAATAAAGATGGGAAATTAAAAATAAATTTTACGATTCCTTTTTGTTTATACTTAAATGAACAACAAAAAAAATTCGAAAGTAATAATCTAGATTTCGTTATTTATTCAATAAAATAATTCATGTGTTAATTTTTTTTCCGTATCTTACTTTCTGCTTATTTTATTTATAATACATATGATTATTTTTACAAATAAACTTAATTAATGCCGTGTCCTTCCAGAATTGAAATGGATCCAAGTGTGAAAATCACAGCTTTAAACAGTTAAATAATCTGTTAATTATACAACTCTCCCTTAAAAACTGCAAGTATTGTCAGACAGATGAAAATGTGTATTTTTATGTAATGTGGAAAATTGTTATGTTACGTAAAGAAAAACTTTTACGTAACATAATAATATAACATTATCGAAAAAATAAAAGTTAATGATAAAAAATGTATGAGTCCACTTTCCTATAAAACTATTATATATATGCGAAAATAAACAAGGTGACACTAAAACTTGTTATTGTTGGCGATTTGGCCGATGATGACAGGTTTTAGTGTTAACAGGTTCATATAACAGGGTGATTGACGAGGTTTATAAAACTAATGCAAAGATAACCAGCTATACATTGAATGCAATTACACATTTAGAAGTTAATCTCCAAATTTTCAAATGTTGTTGCAATATCATTTCTGAAAAACAATTAGAATATTCTGGCGGATGGGAATTTTATGTGCTTTATTTACCTTTTAAATAATGTTCAAGAGACAAAAAATATTTAACCTCTTAAGTGGTCCTTTTTTATGCCTCTTGAAAATGCACTTCAGAATACTTGCAATCTTTTTACTATCATAAATATCGTATCTTTCGAAAACTAAAATTGTGTATAAAATTGAATTATTTAAATTATATTACATTTCGAGTTGTTTTAAAAAATATCGCATTTAACTACTTACATTTAAAAGGCCCGATTTTGTATATCGTTTAACCAATTGTTTTTGTTTTCTATTTAAAAAAAATTATAGACAATATACATACTGGCAATGCAATTCGAAACGTTATTAATGTTTTTCATTTTCTTCTACGAAATTTTCGTCAACGTATAACGAGTTACAAGAGGTTTTTTATTATTATTTCTACTAGGCTGCGGATCGGTATTTTACAATTGCAAAGTACATTCCCCGGGAGCTAGTATCTCTTTATAGTGTGGCTCCATATAGGTGGTATACCAATCGTCACAAATAATTTTGACTCTCAGTTTCCTCCCTAAAAGGGCGCACCTGAACTGTGAAGATAAGGAATCATACTAGTAGTTAAATTTTATGGAGAGCAACGAAGCTAAATAGGAACTCATACCACATCATCATACGAGATGGGTGTTGTCGATTTTTTGCATCTTGAAAATCTTCCGACTTATGCCTGGGTCGAACCCACTGTGTTGGGCGTACAAGACCAGCACCAGTTGAACTACTCTACCAAACTGGTTATTTATATGTAAAAATAGTATACAAATAAAATTATTTTTTAAAGAAAATATATTAATTTAAAATGTTTAATAGCTTTAATTCGTCTTGATTAAAATAGTTATTTTTGTCCATGAAATATGCAGATTTTTTATTTCTGTATTTTGTGTGTATAAAATATGAAATGTGGTATGTTTTAATAACAAATAAACCATTACATGATATTTAGAATTAAACTATTTCATCGAACTTGCATTCCATTTAATTTTAGCTCAAAATTGCTTAGCCATTTTGGGATGGAGAATGTTTTTGATTGAAATAGTGAACATAATACAAATATAATTATGTTGGCAAAGTGTCACTAGTAAATAAATGTGAAGAATTTCATTTTTTTAATAAATTTAAAATTAAAATTTATTTCGTAAATAAAAGAAGGATGTTTTGAAATTTTTAAAAAAAAATGTATGTCTATGCAAAAGTTTGTTTAAAAATTTAAAATCATAAATCACGCAAAAAAATAAATAAAACGAATAAATAAGTTTAATCACTAGAGAATAAAGATTTCCTTTAAGAAAATGCAATTATAAAATATTAGGAAAAGTATATTTTTAAAATTATATTTTAAAATAAAATTAATAAAATTGGTAACCAAATTTTATTTTGATTCAGAGTGCGGTAAGTATTTAAATGTTAGGCAGTATTGTGCTCTTATGTACTTCTAATTATTTTACTTCAATACTTAACAGAAATGTAATCAAACACTTTCCAATGTATGTTTCTTAATCTTACAGCAATAGTTTATTTTCAGATTACATGTATTTGGAGAAAGCCATTTTTGAAAACAACACAGTTTTAGTTTATCACTACTTCCTTAAATATGCATTATATATCTACATGTTAATCGTCAGAAATACATTAAATAATTCAATAATATCAAGTACATCATATATTAATTCAGGGAATTATTTATTGGTATTTGAATACATTCCAGATAAAAAGAATTTTATTTACGTTAGCAGGAAATAAACTCTTCTAGTGAAAAGTTAATTTTTATAAATGCCAGTGTTTATTTATATGATTTATAATAGCAAAATGTATAAATAATCCTAAATACTGTATATTTTTAACACATTTTCAAATGTTAAAACTATTAATTTAAACTCATAAACTTATATATAATATCTTAAATATGTAATGAGAATTTTGAGTGAAAGACGAGCAATATTTAGATATGTACTTTCCTTGCTTTAAAATTTTTCTGAGGCATTATTTTTGATGTGTAAGTCAACATTACGAATAAAAAATGCATAGAAAATATATGAACAAGTTTTTATCAGAGCAAAGATTACACTAACTATTTATAAATTGGTAGGTTAGTTTGAATTTACTTTGGGTTAGTTTATTTGAAGACAATAAACAACACATTCCCTTAGTTTGAACCACAAGACAAGAATGATTTAGATTAATAGTAGCTTCCACGTTGCTTATTACTTTAGAATATGGATCATTGGTCAAATTTTATGTGTAGCAGTAGTTTTTCACTGGCATTAGCATTTCAATCAATAACATTTTTGTGTACTTCTAAACCTCATTTTTATAATAAATTTTATAACTCTATTATCACATCAAGAAAATATAGTTATTTCCTCTCATAAGAAAATAAGTTCCCATAAGGATACCAAATTACTGTGTTAAAGGATGTATTAATTAACTAAAAACGAGTTCTAAGATTGTCTTGATAAGATAACGTTTTTTATCGAGTAATTGATTGCTAATTTTTAAGTATTTCTACCTTTCAGAATTCAAAAAATTTCCCTTTAAAAGTTTCTGAGCTGTATCATTTAATGTTAAGTCGGCTTATGAAATATTTATATGCTGTAATATTTATTTTCAATATGTACAGTTTTTATTTTCAATATGCTACAGTATTTATTTTCATTAATTTCTACCAATCGTTTATAATTTTACTATAATTCTAAAGTACTAATTAGTATAAAAAACCTATATAATATAAAATATGATATTTAACCCGCGATCACTCGCGCGGGGTGCTGTGTACACCCCAGCAACAAGAAAATCTTCCTAGAATTCCACAAAGAATGCGCAGAACCACGATTTTTTCTATAGCTGCACAATATGGGTCATTGAACCTTCAAGCCTGATGCAATCACTCTCACTAGGACGACTGAAACGTAATGAACTTCAAAAGTTTATCTGGGGTGCTGAGAGCACCCCGCGAGTGATTGAGTTATATTTTCGTACTCGAAGCATCTAAAATAGGGTAAGTGTTTTACTCTTTCCGTTTATATTTATTTTCAAATATATTAATATGCATGTATATTTTATTTAAATTTTCAATAATTTTAGTATGAAAATAATATAATACTTAAAAATAATTGTAAAATATTATTTTTTGTTAAAGTTTTTTAGAACGTTTTTCAGAAATTACGGCAAAAATTCCATGGGAAAGGGAGCAACAGTGACTCGGTCATCTATTAGATACTGTATCGACAGATTGTGAGGATGAACTTAGTGATTTCGAAGACTGTGTAATTTCAGAAAAGCACCATGTTAAACAATCTGTTCATCTCATGGATACGGCACAAGAATTGGAAGAAACTTTGAGCAAGAAACAACAAATAAGTTCACGGAAACAAATAATTGACAAAAAATTCAAATGAAGCTTTACTGACCCAGAAGATAGTAAAAAGAGCATTAATTCACCAAAAAAAGGGCTCTGCACTGTTTGTCCATGGGTAAAATATGTAAAAACGAATTATGTTTGCCTTCAATGTAAAACAAATATGTGTTTAAAGCTTATGAATACAGTCTACTCTGAATGTTTGGAAAATGATTAAAATATTTATTTTCTACTTTCTACTGTCCTTAACATCAATTACAAAGTAAGTTTATTACTAGAAAAAACGTTTTACTTGTGTTTTATGAAAAAAATATAAAATTATATGTTTTAAAATGAAAATTTTGTAGGTTTAGTTTAAATTAATATTAATCTTATTTGTGTGCAGTAAATTTAATAATTTTATTTACATAATACAAAAAACATTTTGTACTTTATAAAAATGTATCATAATTGACTTAATTTTTTTTCATCCCTTAATACACGCGTTAAAAGTTTGAATGACTTAAAGAATGACTCATGTGTACCTATTTATCTAGGAAAAGGCAGTGTTTATCAGAATCAACACCACACAAGTATCATACAACAGAACTTTGGATTTACTTTTGAAAAGGTAGTGTCATCAGAAATATTAGGTACTTCCAATTTAACATTGCTTAAAGAAGAAATTATAAAGAAGATGGGACCTTGTTTTTAGCTGGAATTCTTTTCCTGTGGTTCCACTTATCTGCAGGTTTTCCGTCTGGGAAATACAGCTGCCGTAAACTGTTGGGACTATTTTTTTTCACCATATGTCACACAATATGTACTAGTAATATTAATTATAGAGGATGATTAGCTACCAGACCGAAAAACTAATAGGGTGTGCAAGGGGTACAGAGATGACTCGGAATCACAAATCAATGCAGGGTCGGAAATGTTGTAGTTGCATCTATGGCGCCAAGAAGCAGAGCAAATGAAGAGAAACAGCAAAGCTTCAAATGGACAGGTAACCTGTTATTGAAAGGTTATGCTACAACAGGTGCTCAAAATTAAGACCAGAAATCATCTGGAAGGTTTGGAGGTAGCATTTTAATAAATTTCTCAAGCTCTGGAAGATATTTGGCTTGTCACGAATTTTCCCGGAAGCTATAGATATTCGAACGATGAGGTCTTCAACTGAAGAAACAGGCGTCTCGTACACCAAATCATTCATGTAAAACCCAAAAGTTCATAAATAAAAAGTTCCGTGATCTAGCAAGCTAAAGAACCGTGTCACCACAACCTATCCACCGCTGTCCAAAGGTTCCATTGAGGTATCGGTGGTCCGTTTAAGTCCTTTCATCATCGTCGATTCATTGTAGCTCTCGTTAAAGAACCAGGCTCACTTAACATTCTGTTTACACTTGTGTAGGTCGTGTGATGTGGAACACTCTGTCTGTGTAACATTTCTAATACAAGCACCTGGCGGAGTGCCCTACAACGTCATGACGACTTCCGGTAGAATCAGTTACGAAACTTTCCATTCTACGGCATCTACCGGGAGAAATATTCCAGAACATAAGATACTCCAGCTCCGCTGTTAGGTCTGTCAGACGAATTGTGATCGTAAATTCGAATACCTGTTGTAGTACAATATTTTAATATATGTTTTTTCCCCATATTCTGTTTCTTTTACAAGGTAAAGCTCTGGTATCAAACAATATTCTGAACAAATCAGAAATTCATTAAGACACAAAATGCGGGGTAACCAGCTACAAAAGCTTTTTTAAGTTAATATTTTGTTCAAACTTAGTATTTTTTAAATACAATTAATTAATTAATTCTAGAGAATTTATTATTTTTAACACATTTTACTTTGAATCAGTTCGTATATTCGAGTAACATGTTTTTTTAAATTTTTAAATTATTTTTTTTTACGTTTCATCCTCCTTTCTATTATAAATATTTATTTATAGAATAGTTTTATATTTCAAGGTCGTTTTCAAGAAACGAATCAATATATCAGGTTTCCGAAAAGTATGACTACACTTTCAAATATTAATTACAAAAAGAATAATGAATAAATAATTAAAAAATTAAAAATAGAAATAAAGATATTTACTTAAATATTTTGTTGTACTGTACCGAAAACAGTAAAGTTATCTTGCAATACTTCCATGCATGATTTTAATGTGTGTATTTTAGGTATTATATCGAGTCTATGTGAGATTTCAATCCAGGTTCTACGAAACATTGCGAGATTAACAATTTTAATGACCACTGTAATTTTGAAGTCTGGTAAGCAATTTTTTCACGAATCCCTATAAGAAGTCCAAAGATGTTATGTTTAGGGTATCGGCTGGCCACGCTATATATGACTTTATCTTTCCATCCATCTCTCTCTCTCTCTCTCGCCAGGGAGCTTATTCTTTATTCCAAACTCCAGTGTGGTGTTGTCCCATTTTCACTGTGCATGTGTTGCAGATTTCAATTCGATAAACATGTTTGCCACGAGATTTTTCTTGAAGTGAAGCCATTTTAAATTGAGAATGTTTTAAATTAAAAGCGTTGCGCCATCTAGTCTGCATTTTATTAAATCGATACTTTTATCTTTCTTTATTGGAACATAAAAAAAGTAAGGGATACATTCTCCTAACTCAACATGTATTTCGAGTATGGGTCTCCTACTCATTCAATTCTACTAAAACCTGTCATATATTTCTTAATTAGTCAGATATCAGTATTCATGTACAAGTTCCATAATACAAAATATAATCTTAAACCAAAATAAAATAATTGTTTTTTGATAGATTTAAATGAGCTTTTGAGATAACAGTTGCTCTTTTAACGAATGTGCATATGGGGATTTGCTTTAATGAGTGTGTTGGCACTCCTAATAAGTTCTAAATTTCCTGTTTGATATTATTTAATCTTTTGCTTTGTGTTTGTTTATTCAGTTTGAATCTGGAAACAGGATTTTAGTTTTTGGAATATTCTAAATGTAGTTGCGTTTTACACTTAGAAAAGAAATGT
>BMAO01023697.1:28093-39948 GCA_019973975.1 Trichonephila clavata
TGAAAGAGACCCTTAAAACAATATTTTAATGAAGATAAAGTCTTTAAAAATTTGTGGCACAATATTAACTCACAATAAGCATCATTAAGCTTATTGAATATTAGAAAATTGAGATTTTTTTCATAGTTTTGTTTTATTTTAGAAAGAATGTTCACAGTTTGTTGTTTAATTACAGAAATAATGTAAAAAAATGTATTTACACACTTATAAATGTCGCACAGCCCATTAGTATGATTTCTTATGTTTAATTTCTCTTGACTGAAAATAAAAGAAAAAAAGAATTTCCCCCCTCTTAGGTATTTGTTTGAAACTCTTGAAACAACATTTTCTATTCTAAAATGCGCCTGTTTAATCAAACTTAATAGTTTTCTTTGTTACTGAATCTTTTTTTTTAATTACGAAGAAATAGTTTCTTATTTAAAGTTTAACAAATTAAAAAGTAAGTACTTACTTAGAAACAAATAAATAATGAAGAATTATCAGCTTTAAAATAGGTTCTCGTTGTATCTATTCCTGTGTTTTACTTTCAAAATCGCTTTCATTAACTTTCACACACAAACAAATTTTCCACTAATTAAAAACAAAAATATTTTTGTTTTTAAGATAAAGTCGTTGATTTGTAAACATACTATCAATTAGAAAAAACATAAAGTATTTCTTATAAGTAACATTTATTTTTAAGAAGCTATAAAAAGAAAACACTCTAAAACTTTTTATTCTCTTTTTGTATACTTAAAATAAGGAAGATATATTAAGTAAACAAGTTGTTCTTATACATAATAGATACTACTTTAGAAATTTTTTATTAAATAAAAATAAATTGTCAAACAGTTACTTAATAGCAACTTGAGAGCACTGCTTAGCCTATCTTTCTTAAGTGGAAAATAATGATGAGTTTTTTGGTGCTTAAATTGCATCAGAAATTTTCTGAAATTATTTTTGAATCCATATCAGAACATTTCCATAGGCATTATAATGTGGGTAGCTTAGTGGTTAGAGCATCGGACTCCTGACCGGTAAGCCTGGGTTCGATGCCCGATGCCACCAAATACTCTCCGAGTACACACGGAGTACAGCCTCGTTAAATCAATGGGTCCGAAATTCTTGTAAACGGTCACAGCTGAAACCACGAGTTTCAGGGCTGGAGAATATTTCCCTCCCCTGCAGTTCCATGCTTAAATTGTGGAGGTGGAGATAGGCAGTGTTACCATCTATCGTGTAAGAACAGAGCCAAATCGTATTGTCACATGCCTGGAGCTCAAAGCTTCGGCTAACGACAGGCGTAAGAATCTAGCCCTTAGCCACGATGAATTTCGTGGACCTTGATCTGATGTTACTGTTGATCAGGTGGCATAAGCAAACACAAAACATGTTTAGATTTAACATTTAAAGGATCTTGATCAAGCTTCAAAGATCGCGTTAAATCACTTGATTTTTTGAGCAATTCTATTACTATCTATGGGCAGTTATAAATTTGACTTTTATCATAATTTTTTTGATGTAATAAAGAGAAATCAGCAAAAACATAATTTATGTGCTGATTTTTTTTAAAAAATATTTTCATTTTATAATAATTAGTGTGTAAGTTACAAAACTAAATTTATAAAAGTGGTACGTATGATTTATGAACTTTTTTATATGTAGAACTAATATTGATAACTTATGTTTTTCAGATGAAATCTACAGTATTAAGCATAATTCCTATCTCAAAACAATAAAATATAAAAAATAAAACTAAGTAAAATAAATAAATTGATGTAAAGTCTTACTGTAGAAAATTTATTTTCTTTTATTTGGAGTACATCTTAAAGAAAAATTCAGGCATAATATTTTTAAAAGAACTTAAAGAAAATTAAGAATGTATAAAACGCATGTTGGGAATATAAAAAAAAATCTAGTTCCTTTTATCGCATTTTGAAGAATTTAATAAACAGAAACTAATTTATAGACTTTACATATTTTGAATCTTAGACTTGGATTCAGTTTTCAATTTCAAATTTCAAATTTAATATGTTATAATATATTGAGAATTAATAAACGAATCAAAATGAAATTTGAAATTGAGTAGGAAATTTTAAATTATATTTTAAAACATGTACGCAAAATTCTTTTTCTGACAAAAAACAACAAAAATAAAATCACAAGCAATGCGTAACATGTCCTGAATATCTTGATTTACATAATAGTGACTTTTCTTATTCTCATAAGAATCTTTAACTTCATTTTTTTCCTTAATAATTTTCTGATAACCACAATAAAATATATTTCAGTAATATTGACTAAAAATGGGTAAAATAACAGTAGGCAACAAAAAACAACTTTTTGCCTGTTTCCTACTTTTAAATAGCGTAATCTTGCTAATTTTGGGTAAAAAAATGAATGTGTAAATGAAATTTATTTATTAGTTCTTGTTTTTAAGATACAGAAAAGCCCATCCTATCAATTTATGGGTAAATTTGAAGAGCAAAATATTACTAACTAATAAATACAATAAAATAAGGCATGTTTCAAGAAACAGTGTTCGCGTATCGGAAATCAGTAGCATTTTTTTAGTTTATTTCCTGTGAACATTTCCTTTTAGATTGCCTCTTGGATGCTGAAGCCCGAGTATCCCTTATAACTGTCCAGCAGTAGTCTACAAGCATTGCCTCATCCCAACGACCTTGATATCTACGTTCCATTGCTGCGATATTTTGATCGTGATGATTTCATCGTGTTCATCCTTACAGCTCCGCAATTCTTAGGGAAAAATCAAGATGGGAATGTAAAAAATTAATCTTTAGAGATATTGCCTCCTACATCATGAAACTTTTGTAGGAGGTATCTTACAAACTGCTGATAGTTCTCATCTTTTTTGCTGCCTAGAAATCCTCGTACCAAACTTTTAAAGGCTTCCCAGGCTGTTTTTTCTTTCCCTTCAAAAATTTTAAAAAATTAGGGGTCCTTCATGATTTGACGTATTTAAAGGACCAAGAAGATTCCCTCCTTAATCTTTGCATCACTCGATCTTGGGAAATTCGATCTAAGGTACTAGAAAGCCTCTTCAACCTTGTTCATGGATTTCTCAAAGTTCTTCTTGGATCCCAGCTTAATGTGCAGAGGTGGAAGCAGAATATCATTTGGGTTTACTGGAGGATCATTTAGAACATTTATCTCACTTGATTTCAGATTTCTAGTCGGCCATTTCCCTTGTATGTAGTGAGATTTTCGATCTCTACTGTCTCATAAACACAGAAAACAGCAGTACTTAGTATAGTATAACTACATCCCCATGAGTAGAAGCAAGAGATTTCAAGTCACCCCAGATTTGCCATTTATGCTCCGCGTATTCTATTAACTGAAGAAGTAATTTCCTATTTGCATAAGTTTCCTTCACGTGAACAGAATGTCCGATGGGAATGGAAGAAAGAAGGTTGTTGTTGTGGTGTAGTGCTGCTTTCAAACTAAGCTTGGAAGAGTCTACAAATAACCTCCAGTTATTTAAATTATAACTGTTGTTCATGTAATGCATCAAGTCTTTGACATCAATACATGCAACCACATTCTCTTTCTTCTCAAAAAATGAAAAATATTATTTTCACGAGTCCTGTTCTCTGTAACCTTCACACCTGGTAGAAGTAGATTCCATTGCTGCAGTCCGGACGCCAAAAGCTCTGCCTTCTGCTTTGATAAGGCAAGATCTCTTACGAGGTCGCTAAATTCTGCTTGATTTAGTCTGTGGTGTTTATTTAAATCTTCTGCCTTGAAATCTGGGTCAAGGGATGTCCCAGGTCTAATAAATTCTTCTTCTTCAATGCAAATCCATTACAATCTCATACTTTTTAGGTGGATCAAGATTTGGCATATCAGCTGACTGAGGAACCGGCTGAATGGCTGATGGAGTTCATGGATACTGCAAACGATTTTTCTGATCTCTTGATTAACCCATATTCATGAGGGGCATCATGCAGAAAAAAACAATTCTCGAGTAGGGTTGTGGGCTCACGTCAAACCATGGGTACAGCAATATGCATTACTCTTTTTTTCCACCAAGCCACTCTCGCAGTCTCATTGAGCAAGACTTAAAAAGTTCGTGAGGTGCCCGTGGTTTATCCTGTTCATCTACTTTCACTCCAAGTTAAAGGAAGTAAGCTGTTTTTATGATTGGGCTGGTGGTTCACTTTTGGGCTACAAAAGTCATTTCACCACAAACATGACAAAATTTGTCGGACTTATTAACACAGCTCCGTGGCATTCTGATCGATTGCAGAAAAGGAAAAATTTGGATGATCTATTTAAGTGAAACTACTTTTTAACATTTTATGGTACAGCGTAGTTGTTCCACGTTACTGGTACAAGTATTCTTTCAAACCTAAATACAGTAGAATTGGTTTACCATGAGTTGTAAGGCGAAAAACAGCGAATGTCACTTGAATCGTGCACTAATTTCTGTTTACTGTTCTACTGATGTTGTAGGTTACACTCAAAACAAACCTGAAGTGGTGGCACTGTTACACGCCTTTCATAGAGTTAAAAAAATAGATCTTGAGGCAAGTGCTTCCACCTACCCACTTAAATGAAAAGGTCAACTTAAGGTCAAAAGGTCAACTTAAGGTCACTTAATGAAAGGTCAAAAGTTATATATAAATATGTGATTTACTTCTCAAAAATGAAATGAGTACATTTCAGGCGCGTTTTTTATTCGCACATTATAACATAGAAAACGACCACCAAGAAAGGGTTACCCATGTGTAACAAAAAACGATAGATGTGATATACATGCATTAAAACTTATAGTTCACAATATCATAAGAGCTGGATGATCTAAAATAACAACAAAAATATATACCAGCTTACTTCTGGTCCTGATGCAAGTTGTTATCCAGGTGGACATTTATTTCTACAGTTCGTGAAAGTCCTTTTACAAACATGATTGCTTGAAATAGGTAGGCATAGTTCAAGGAAGTTTCGAGACGTTTGCTTGCTAAAGCCTCAAAGTCATCCGTTGGGAAGAGATATGTTGATCCCAAAGGGCAGAGAAACATTGGAATAGAAAAAAAAAAACGAGACAGAAACACGTGCTGTGAGTGGTCGAATATTATCCTGTTGAAATGCGAGTTCAACCGTATGTGGAAAGAGGGTAAACACTGAAAGGAGTATCATCTTGTCGACCTATTATCCTTCTGTAAAAGATGGCAAATAAGTTGTATGGTCAACAAAAAATAGCACCCCATACCTAGTATGGTTATTGGGCTGAGTGGTGAGCAAAAACCACATTAATATCCCACAATTGCTCTTTATGTCTCCAGACACAAGTAATTAGACACAACTCAAGAAGAAATTCAACGCTAAAAACAACGCTACTCTATTCAGTAAGATTCTTGGACCAATACACCTGGCACCACAATAAATGTTGCCTTGTATACTAAAGTAAGGGGTAGTTAAGGCAAGGACTTACCTCAATCACTGATAACTGAGTTTCCTATCGAAGGTCATTGCACTACCTGGGTATCGTCGATAAGGACGCATCTAGAGCTGTGAACGCCTATGAAACATGCACTCTGTTCTCGTATTCTGCCAGCGTTCTTGGTCTCTGCTTTTTTTATGCTGCGTATGGCCATCATTGACCAATTCATTGCAACCTAGATGTTCACTAGTTCCCTAATTATATGATGACCAATCATGTAATTTGCCGATTTTGAGATATTTGAAAACATATACAACTTACAAACAATGAGCGAATTTTAATTAAACAATACTTTTCCGTTTCGCTACCACAGATATCGCCAAGTTGGCGTTATTGGCGACGACATGCAATATACACATAACAATATTAATAAATATTAGCTCTCATTTGTTTTTCATCTGGTTTTGATATATTCTTAAGGAGACGTTACTGATAAAAAAAGACTACAACTTGTTTTGTAAATGTGGTGATAGAAGGTTATCTGCAGGAATATTATGTGTTTGTAATCGGTTGTATCATTATTGGAGATTTTATTGCTTGCTCAGGCAAAACGGAAAAGTACTTATTAAACATATTTAATATTACATGGAGGTTAAAGTATTTTATATTCTCTAATTTATTTGATTTTGTTTAACTCCAAAGAATGTAAATACATTTAAAAATAAACATTTCATAATAACTTTTTATTCAATTATCAAAGTAACAATAGTATGAATGATTTACAAGATCATATGGTATATAACTTAGGAAAACAATTATACATTATAATTTAGCACACAATATATATATATATATATAAAGTTTATACTGTTTTCAAGTACAGTCTGATTCATAAATAATCAGTCAACAATCAACCATTAGAATACATGTTAAGTACATAGCTTTTATGTTTGTATTTTATAAAGTTAATAGCCTAAGATAAATTAGTCTAATTGTATTCGTATCAAACCATGTGTAAAAATAAAATGTTCAATGCGTGTATTATCTGTCGTACAAGAAACATAATAATTCCTTTCATATCAAAACAGAAAACAGTCATTAGGATCTAATATATCAATGTCACCTTGACACAAAGCCACTGGAAGAAAAGCCATAATGTATCTAATCTATGTACAGATCAAAGTAATTCCTTGAAGAGATAAACAATGTTTGGCTGAAAGGAATACTGTCTTTTCGAAGAATGCTGGGAATATATTACTGATCATTGGAGAAATATATCACACATAGATTAATACCATTTGGCGGAATTTATTTATAGTTAAAAATGTCCTCTACAGATTACGGCGTTTTGTTTCGTTTTCTCCATTAATCACGTGTCAAGTCTTTAATGTGGTTTTGTCGATTTTTTTTTTGCAAATTCAATATAAATTAGATTCATTAATGCAAAAAAATGAATATTTTTTCATAGAAAGAAAACATTTCCATGTAACTGCTTCTTTTGAAGTTTTTTTTAATTATTTTTGTTAAAAAAAGCTGTCCTTAAATATTAATGTTAAATAAAGATTTGCAAATATTGGACAACTTGATTTATCTTTTATAAATAGTGATTGTATGTTGTTTTTTATTTTATGTAATTTTAAACAACTCTTTAAAACGGATACATAATACTCTCTAAAAGAAATACAACTAGTGAAATTGTATTGGATTTTTTTAAGTCACCTATTTTACTTTAATTTTCTGTAAACATAAACCGTTACAGTTATACTGCATTTTTTTATTTATCGTTTTCGCTAGTGCGTAGCATAGAAAGCACGATACTTATAAATATTTAATATTAATGATTTATTTATTTCCAGTTGCATAAAATGTCTAAAGTACTTTTAGAAGTTTCGGAAATGGTACAATTTTAGAAGAAAATTTTACCTTATAACAACATTGTTTGTGAGAACAAAAGAAAAAATCTTTTCCATATTCTCCAGATAAAAATAGTTAATTAAAAGGTTTGTTATAAGTTCTGCATCAGAGAGAAAATTATTTAAATGAAGTATCATTTAATGTTTATTTAATTAATATTTTATAATTTTTAAAAATAATGTTATGCCCAACAATTAATTGATTCATAAAACATTTATTACAGTAAGCTACTTTTGCAAAAAATGAACAAAGATAGAAAGTTAATATTATGAGAAGTAATGTAAAAAAGAAAAACAAATTTAGATATTATTCAATAATTATTAAATTGTCATTCGAAGTATAGAACCTTCATCTATGCTTCTTTTATTATAGTTATTTGTTAACAATTCAGTACATTTTTGTATAAACGAGTATATAATATGTAAAAGAACTAAACAATTAAATGTTTATGTTTGAAATTTTCAGTTGGATGGTAAATACATAAATAAAGCTTATTTTTTTCGATGAAAGTGTGTATAGCCACTTCTTTATCCTAAATGTCTCAGTTGCTCCTTTTCAATCCATAATGACCGAGTCAGTTTAGTAATTATATGTGTCTTTGTTTAACGAAATCCAGTTAAGTTAAATGAAGGAAATTCTTACTTTAAATCAACGAAAACAAAAGTCAATCAAAAATCCTCAAGGTATACCTATCCTCACCTGAATATGCTTCAAAAACTAACGACAACAAAATTATTTTGTTCTTTGAATTACTCGGTTTCTTGGACGATTCAACATTATGTTCGAAATTCTTAGCATGGCAATTTGAACGAATACTCACACTCAGCGAAACAGAAAAGCGGAAACTCGTTTGGTTTAAGTTTAATAGAATTACTACTGTGGTTACATAAGCCATTGCACAGACAATGCTGTTCTAGAACAGCAAGTGCTCGATGTTTTTAACAGCACCTTCTAGATGTCAATATTTTGACACACAAACCTACACTTCCAAATAACTGTGTGTATGGCAAAAAATGGTTTTGTTATAATATATACCATTTTCAATCTCAGAATATATAAATATATTCTATCTTTAATACATAATTTAGTTGATATGAGTTGAAGCAAATATATGATTAAAATAGAATTTTCATAGTAAAAATGTCTTCATTTCCAATTATTTTCCTTTTCTATTGAAGGCCAGATCTTATGCTTTAATTAAAATATGTTGAGTTTAATAAATTCGGTGTCCGTAAAGTATGACTATTCTTTTAAATATCAATTGCGAATAAACAAACAAAAATATACACTTATGGATTTTATGCTTCGTAAAGACACAATGATACGTTTTTAAAAATGTTTTATTGCACAATTTTAATGTACGTACTCATAGTTGAGTGCAAAACGTCGAGTCTGTTCGACATTTCTGGTCACGTTCTATGAACCATTGCAGGATGAACGGCCACCGTAATTGTACTTTTAATTTCAACGGTGTTACGAATAGGAGATTGGTAAACAATGTTTTTCACTTATCCTTACAAAAAAGAAGTTCACAGGCGTTATGTTTAGTGTTCTAAGTGATTACTGTATTAGACTTCCCTTTTTCATTTTTTCCCCGGGGAACTTTTTCTCATTTCTAAACTGTTTAGTGGTTTTGCCATAATATTCCAGTCATATTAGTAAAAAAAAAGAGTCAATTGTCAAATGAGAGATAATAAGCTGAAAACTTGTGCAAACCTTTATTTTGTCTCTCTTAAAATTGTCTCTAAAGTCTCGTAAAATCTCGTGTCCGCTTCATAAGATATTTAAGGTCAAAGGTAAAACAAAAATCGGTTTCTTTGCAATATCTCTCAAAAGGGACCCCGAAGAAGAATGGTTACGAAATGTAGAAGCTGCATCAGCTATTATTCCTCAAGACATTCGATCATCTGTCGTTGAAACCAAGTCTTATCCACTTCCAAGTAAAATGTTGGATAA
Organism: Trichonephila clavata; assembly: GCA_019973975.1. Lineage (NCBI taxonomy): Eukaryota > Metazoa > Arthropoda > Arachnida > Araneae > Nephilidae > Trichonephila > Trichonephila clavata. The sequence goes on from BMAO01023697.1 coordinate 37,350, forward strand.
TGTAAATCAAGACATACCAAAAAATGTCTATTGCATTTCTTACAAGAAGTAATAATGAAAAACAGAAAAGGAAAAATAGATAATTCAAAAACAAAATGCACGTCAGTAAGTCCTGCAATATTGGCTGTATTACTACAAAACAGGCCAGAGATCATGCAGATGTTCTTATCGTAGAAACAGCTATTGAAAAATTGGAACACCACAGGATTGCCGTCATAATTATAGATATTGATTTGTTCGTCATTTTAATAGGGCGTACTCAAACATATCAAGAAAAAGTGTTCTTTTCAAAAAAGTTGGCACAGAGAGAATGTTAAAACTCAAATATACTCCTCCAAAAGTTTTGATAAATATCTTCATTGTAAAAAGCACATTTAAATTTCTGCACGCATTTAGTGAATGTGACACACACACACAAAAAAAAAAATCTACATTTTTTTTTACAAAAAGGGGGAGCAATTTTCATAAGAATATATTAGAGTATCTTCCAAATTTGGATCAACTAGCTCAAGTATTCCAAGAAGAAAACTGTTCTGTACAAACATTACATGAAAATAGAGTACGAGTCTTGTTGGCAATATACAATGCTCCAAAACCTGAGAACAGTATTGATAATCTTCGTTACACACACACACACACACACACACACACACACACACACACACACACACACACACACACACACAAAAAAAAAAAAAAAAAAAACAACAAACAACACACAACACACACACACACACACACTCAATTTATCAAGTCAACAGAGCTCAGTAAACCCTTGCAGTCATCCAATCTTCCACCAACAATTACAACGGCTCAGGAACACATCAGCCGCGTATATTATCAAGATCAAACTTGGTTAGGGAATGATTTAGAACCGCAGCAATGGGGATGGATTGAGGAATGAGTTCTTAGAACCAATTACGACAATATTACAGAATGCTACAGATGAATTACTCAATATAATATTTTGCAACTGAAAAAATGGTTGTCGTTCACGCTGTGGATGTAGGAAATATCGGGGTTATAATATTCTTCAGCTTGTGGCCAGTGTTATGGACAAGCTTGCTTCAATGCTTCACGATATGAAAGCGATCTCGATGAAGATTGCACTTTTGATCCCGAAATCCTTCAAGTATGGGAGACAAATACCGTCGACAACGAAATTAATGAGAATGAATTAGAAATTTTCGAGTGACCGGAAGACAATGAAGAAAAAAAGTTAACATTCATGTTCGTTTTGTTATTAAAATTTTTGTAAAACCTCTTCACACATCCGAATTTTAATTGTAATAATTGTATGAAACGATATTTCTCTCTCTCTCTCTAAATAAAAATATAATTAAAAATTACTTATTTTATCTTTTCACTACTTTAAATGTAATTAGTATTCATAACAATAGAACACAAGTAAAAAATACCTTAAGCATATCTGTGAAAAACTTTTGAACTACACGAACATGTAAGTGTTATAAAAGAAATATACACATGATTAATGAAAACTATTTCTAAATGTAATGTAATGATTAATAAAAAATGCCATATGTTTGTAACTATATATAAGGTTTATAGACTTTATACAGCGTATTATGTCACGTCACTAACATTTGACCTTGCATTATGGTGTAGATAGCTAAGCACTGCGTGTTCAGTGCCCTCTATCTCAAAAACGGTTTGATTTATAAAAAATTGTTTCAATTAAAGTTATAGAAAATTTTATTCTCTGAAATATTTATAATAAATATAAAAAGCGTTATAGAAAACGAGATATTCTTAAAAATCCAATTTTTTTTTTACCTTTGACCTTCAATATCTTAAGACGCGAGTACGAGATTTTATGAGACTTTTGAGACAACTTTTAGAGTGCCAAAATAAAGGTCTGCACGAGTTTTCAGCTTATTATCTCTAATTCCGCAGTGAAACCTAATATGACTGGGCTATATTTTGCTGTACATGTATTGAAGATAAAAATTCGATAAACTCTTCTAAATCTTGGGCTTATTCTTGTAGTGAAGCCATTTGAAAACGAGAATGTTGAAAAACATGTATATTGCGTCATCTAGTTTGCATTTCATTAAGCAGAAATTGTAATCTTTCCTTTATGGAACGTAAAAAAAAATACCTTAAATGAAATGAATCTTCATTGGTTTATTTTTAATTCATATTTGAATGTGTAGTCATACTTTTTGGGCAATCTATATTTTACAGTGTAAATATGTTTTAGAGTATTGTAGTATAGTAAATTAGAGTATAAATATGTATAATTTTACACAAGTTAGTTTTATCGATAAATCTTATAACTATAAAATTTCAGTACTTTAACGCACTGTAACTCATTTGGGGTAGATGTACATTTTTTACAGATTGACGTTTGACACACATTCTGTCTAGTTTGATGGATAACATTATTCGTAATAAATCATATTACTTCCTATTAGCTGATTAGAACTTCCGTGTGTCAAAGTAAACAACACCACCGTGTCTGCTTATTTTCTTTATTTTTATTTAGAGTGACGACTGCTAGAAAAGAGAAGCTTTTTAAAAGAAGAAATTATATGTCTTATCTTAACCCATAATATTAAAAATAAACTTTCTATTGAAA
>BMAO01023698.1:0-108861 GCA_019973975.1 Trichonephila clavata
ACTACAGTTTAATAGTTATTAGAAACAATTAAATTTGAATATGTTAAATAAAAATATCTAAAACATAATCAAATGGTGATTTTTTTTGTCTTACAAATGCGATATAAGAATGTTACCATAATCAAAAATGGTTTAGTGGCCAAATTCGATGGCAAATTGCGAAAAGAAAAAAAAACATATTACCTACTCCTATATGATAAGTCATTTTCAAACGTGTAAAAACATAATTATTATATTTTATATGTTACGAGTTGGCACTTTAGTGTATAAACCAATATAAAAACTAAATATATTATCTTGATAAGTTTTGAAGTATAATTTTAATTTGAAAATGTCTTTATGTCTTTACTAAAATGAAAATAAAAATAATTATCAGAAAATAATTGCACTCTATTGAATATGATTTTGTAAAAATAAATTTTCATTTTGGAAATGTGTCACGAGAGATGCTTTTTTGAGTTATTTAAATAACTATTCCGCAATTTTTTTTCTCTTTCTCTCCGAACTAATAACCCTTTTTAAAATTTAATGATTTAAATTTTTGACAAAATACTGTACATATCAATGAATTAAAATTTTTTCATATTTTTAAGCTCATCTGACTAAATTTTAAAAACAAAAAAACATTATATGAAATTTTTGGGGGAAAACTTATTGGACATGCCGAACATTTTGAAGAGAATTCAAGTGTTCGTTCATAAACTATGAGTCACTTTGGTGAGCACGAAAGAAAATAAATTGAAAAATGTTGTGTGGAAGAAAAAAAATGAAATTATGACTCGACATTTTTGATAATAGGCAATTAAAGAAACATTAAAACTGAACTAAAATTTTAATTTAATAGCAACATGTAATTGAGAATCTCGTGTTGAAGCAATAATTTTTTCAACAGAACTAAATAACAGATTTTAAAGCCCATTGAAATATTTTATTAAAACTATATCGTTTGGTAAGAAAAAATTTTTGTTAATAACTGAAAAGAAGTTAAATTTGGTAATTTCAAAAGTCGAACAATTTTTTCTAAAAATGTTCTACTTTAATATGGAAATTCTATTTTATTTCTTATTCTGATAAGTCAACGTCTGACATATCAGTAATATTTTTGACACTTAAACTGTCTCAATTAAAAAATTTTTTTGAAAAGTTCTACTAAAAATCGTTTTTATACTAAATCAGAAAAAAAAAATCAAATTAATAAATGATTGAAAGAATTCGAATTGGAATTTTTGAAAATTGTAACTTTAAATATACATTCCTGAAAAGGGCAGTATTTAGTATTATCTTAAGTTATACAAGTAAATTATTCTTATCGATGTAACACCTTTACTTCGGCATATCACTTAAGTTTAAGTTAATATATATCGACGAAAAATATCCGAACTCAATTAGTGCTCCAATAATTGCTTAAGTACTCTATTAGAAATTCTAATGGCTTAGAAGGGGAAAGCTTAATTGACGAATAACTCTGTATTTATGTTTACGATATTATTAATATATCTCCATTTAATGTATTATTTACAATGTTCATAGTGGAATGTATCTTATTTCGTGTACCCTAATACCTATTTCCATTACTAATTATAATTTTGTCACCGTTAAATAACTATAAGTTAATTGTATAAAAATTCTAAAATTTTTTATTGTTAACAGCTATATTATTTTTGCAGCATAATTTAATAATCTCTCTATTTTTTAAAAAAAATTTGAAAAAAAATTTTTGAAAAAGTTTTAAAATAAAATTTTTTTATGCATAAGGTATAAGTTAATAAAAATGGATCCAAAAAGGTTTAATTTAACTGACGAAAAGTGACCAAAGAACGATTTGCCAAGGAAATTTCCCCTACCTACGGGCATTTTCTAAGAAAAAACCACTTACGTCATAGAATCGTGAGATTATAGACTTCTCCAGTAATTTCCAGAACCATCCCAAAGTTTTGCCAAGTTCAGGAAATTTGATCACCAAAAATGATGCCAATTTAGCTGTATTGCCAATATTTCGCCAAGTTTCCATTGAAACGCTATCTTTATGTAGGGGACGGGACGGTATTGTGATTCTGTCAAGGTGCAGAAGCAAAGACAGAATAAAATATTAGTACAATTTGGAGGAAAAGGTTATATATATATATAGATATATGAAATAGACGTGGCGTTGCAATGATTCTTTAATAATATGATCGCTATTGTTGATGGTTTCTTTTGGCTGGGATGACGAAGCGTCCGGTGATTGATTAAAACTTGTTTATTATCCATCTTGAACACATAAGACATTACAAGAACGACACAATACACGCACACAAAACAAGCTGCAGCCGGCTGCATGTTTTACGCAGACAAAATACAGAAGCGAAAGAGAGTTGGTCTCCAGGAATCTCGGTATTTATAGGCCGCTCAAATCACATGATCTGAGTGGGTAGCTAGATGTAGTTCAAAATATTCTCGTTAGGCGGATGGTTAACTTATTACTAAAATATTGGTCCTGAAGGGATGGACCATTGACAATTAAAAGATATTTAAAAGGATTATATTAGTGGGAATTATTACATATATATATATAGGAACATTGTTTTTGAAGAGGGATTAAATTGAAGTACAAATAAGAATGCGAAGAGGAAAATTTAAAATTTGTTTTTTACCTGCGTACAATATTTTGAAAAAAAAAATAGAACTACATAATACATGTAAATTACAGTTTTACACAATGTAAGCAAGGAGTATGAATAGAGTTGCATTATCTGTACAATGGGGGGGTTGGTCCACCCAATAGGGGGCAGGGTGGACCCTCCCTCGTATATTATAAGTAAAATTTTTGCAATATAACTATATTGGTTTGCTCCTTGACAAAAAATTCTCAGATATCCTCATAGTTTAACGTGTTATTTGTTCAACTAGTGCATTGATTTTTCTCTTATATTAATGGTTCGACTAAGTAGCGCACACAAAAAATTTTCAAGAGGAGGGGGGGGGGGGGTCCATGGTCGAAAATCCCCCAACTCATATTATACCTCAATAACAACACCAATTGAGTCATGATTTTTTTTTGTCGATTCTGCTAACAAAAAACAGTAAAAAATAAATTATTGAATTAATAATTTTGCATTAATTAATAAAATAAAATGTTAATTATATATACAAGTACTTAATTTAATTTCACGTTACATGTATAGGATTATCGTCAATAGAAAAAAAACTCAAGGACTTTGGGGAGGGGTCCGGACCCTTAGGATAGACCCCTTGTGTCGCCACTGGTTCGACTATATTTATTTCGAATTTACCTAATAAAATAATTTAAATAAACGTATAAAAAATTTCTGATGCGTTAATATTATTTATTATTCATAAATATTAGAAATTAATTTTTCCTTTAAAAAATACTATTAAAAATGCAGTTTTGAATTATATGAAACATCTTTCGTTAGTTTCCTCGGACACGACACTTATATAGATAAATACACTTTCAAATGATTTGAAACAAATTTGCCTTTCAGTAATTACTTAAGTAATCTATTAGGAAACTAATGACATTGAACATTGACGGATTACTTTGCATAATGTTTACGACACCACAGAATGTATCCTAGATTACATCATGAATAGTAAAATATGTCCTCAAGAATCCTGACTCTCATTCATTACTATCTCTAATTATCCTTGAATTAGAATTACTAATGAATCGTGGTGTTTCAAACCTAAATAACTTTTTTATAGCCGTTGGTTTCATATCCTAGATGTAATTGATAAACTTATACAGAACAGAGATTGAGAGGATTGAAAAGATAACTATACCTATATTTCGTTACATAAAATAAATGTGTAGAAAATAACCATTTTTTTTCTAAATATATTGTACAAACTGAATTTCAACCCTCTGTCATTGATAACTTCAAGATTTGTTTTATTAGACATTATAACAAAAGAGAAAAAAGTAAAATGCATGTATTTATGGATTTTTTAATTTCTTTTTATTATTTATATGAGAAAAAAATTACAAAAGCAGGGAGTGTTGTGTTGAGGCAACACTGAATTAAGGGGCCAAAATCTATAGTTCGGCAGCACATGCCGCGAAAGTTTGAAATTTCGGAAGCAATTCTTGGTTTTCGTGTTGCCTAAGGTTACACGAGCATTCATGCAGCAGTTTTCTAATGCTTTGCGGGTAAATCCAACACACTTCGGTTCCAACACTAAGTTATGTGCTTAAGGAACGGAAGATACCAAGAAGGAATTTCCTTCATTGGTGACCCGGACGTGATATGAACACGTAGCCTTCTGATCTGAAGTCAGAAGCTCTATCATTGCTCCCAGGCCATCTCGCACAAATGACGCAACCAGCAAGCCGTCTCACAAAAAATGACGCAACCTTCAAGCCGTCACAACCTAATGACGCAATAACTCACACGCTCGCCGTAACAACGATATCATTTCGTTCGCCTACCGACTCACTGGTAGGGGAGTGTGTGGTGATTGTATCTATATAAGCCAGTAACCACCTCCGAACTGAATTTATCATTATGGTTCAGCGGTAAGTTATGTGCTTAAGAAACGGAAGGTATCCAGAACGAATCTCCTTCACCCTTGTAGCGCCATCTAGTTTTTTTCTTCGGTACCAATTCGTTACCGGAGTGTAGACCAAGGGCTATAGTATGTATTTACTTTTGAAATTAATTGTATGAATTGGACAGACGATCGAATGTTATGTTGTCTACAGAATACCACAAAGGATTAAAAGTTGCACTTATATTATTAAAATTATTTTTTCTAAAGATCTATTATTTATATGAGGAAAAAATATGGACGCGAAGTGCTCCTTTCAAGTTTGATTTAATGGTAAAATTTGTATAAAAAATACTTTTCCAAAAACATTTTTTTTCTAATGGGCTGCGGATTGGTGTCTTACCATTGCAGACCTAGTACATTTCCCGGAAGCTGGTATCCCTTTTTAGTGCGGCACCCTATAGGCAGATACCAATTGCCGCAGGTAATTTTGACGCCCAATTTCCTCTCTAGAGGGAGGCACCTGAGCTCTGACGATGAGAGCTTGTACTAGGATTTAATTTTGCCGAGAGCACCCAAGCCAAACAGACACTCTAGGGATCTTTTACAGGCCGTATAATCATATGACATGGTCGTTATTGATTTTCTGCACCATGAAAATCCACCGACTTGGGGGCCGTGGTCAAACCCGCAACCTTAGGTGACGAAGGCCAGTGATAAACCAACCATGCCACTCTCATCAATGTTCCAAATAACTAAAACAATTACTTAATTATTCTTCTGAAATTATTTATGTTAATATTAACTGTACCATCAAATGCATGCTACTAAATGAACTATTCAGACCTTAACCACTACGAAACAATTCTCAAAAATTCTAATTCACGTTCATTAGCAATTCTAACTGTCATGAAATTAGAATTACCGAATGGGAATTGTGGTTAAAGTCCCAAACAGCCCTTTCGCGACCATTATTACCATCTCTGAGACCTAACGGACTCTATTTAAATCAAAGTTAGGGACATCCTCCCAGATTTATAAAATATTCAGCGAACAGATTCGCCTTAGTAAGACGTCGACAATACCTTGATTCTTCCATAAGTCAGCTCTTGAGGATCTAGAAAATAAATTGATTCTTCCTCTGCAGTCCAGAATGATCAGGGACATGTCAGGGATCCCTTTGGGGGTTATGGAAACTAATCTGGGCCCTCTCAAGGCCACTCCGCTTCCCTAATCCCCACTCATCGTTTGTTACACCCCTCCCCCTCAGACCCCTCCACGTTCTTTTGTGCTACTTGCATCCTTTTCTCCGCCCCAGGAAACAGGGCGGAATGACTCTCAGGATGGGGCGGAAGATATATCTCCATGCAAATGTATTAGAAGCAGGGGCTGATTGTGGATAGGGGGTGGTCGGGGAAGGATTTTGGCCATGACTTAGGGGCTCGAGGGTTGACATGTGTTTTATAGCAAAGTCGCGTTCTGAATTATGTTGCCAACGTAGACACTAGGGCGCTTTTGTAACGAGAAATTAAGTGTTGTGGCTGTGTATTATGAGAAATGCATTAACTCCTTAATGTGTGTCTTGAAGGGCAAAAATTGTAGAGAATAAGCTTGGTTTCATCGTTAATAATAACGCTTTAAAGTAGGCTCCTTTCTGCGTAACAAACGGAAAGGAAAACTCAGTTTATGCCAGAATTTTTTTTTCCAGTTTTCTGGACATTTTTTTTTCTGTTGCCAGTTATGGTTTATTTATCAATTTGTGTTGGCATTTAAAAAATGAGAATTGTATGGCTAGTGAAATACATACTCGTGGTGTTTTTTTCCCTAGGGGATTTTACATTTATTATATATATATAAAATAAATAAAAGTGTAAAAAGTAAAATAAAAATGTTTGTGGAATTGAAAGGTTTAAATGCGATAATTTTTCCAGTTTGTTAGGAATTTTAAGAGATGAAAAACTTAATAGTGAAATACCTGGAAGAATGGACTGTATGTAGTAATTATTGGAATTTAAATAATGCACACTTGTAAATCTAATAATAAATATCACTCATAAATTTTTAGCTCAAATCTGTTTTATTAAAAAATAATTGAACTTTTTAATGTTTTTATTAGTGCAAAATGAAAGTACATAGTTTAAAACTATTAGATGACTGAACAATAAAAATACTGTGCAGATAAATAATAATTCATTTAATAATTTGAAAATAGGTATATACACAAAAAAAATTTGTATGAATTTTTTTAAATGTTAATAGTTGTGAATGTATTATTAAAAAAAAGCTCTGTTAGAATTTATAAATGTTATGATGGACTGGATACATAATTCAACGGAAAATTTATTTTTCAAAAAAGTATTAAACTGTTAAGATTCTGATTAAAAGACACATTACAATATAATTTCAGAAAAAGGTGAAGTAGAAACTTTTAGGAGAAAATAATGCAAATGAAAAATATTTTAATATTTTTTATAATTTGATTAATAATATACAATATAAAAATATTAAATAAAAAAATTGAAAAATCTTTAATAGATAAAATAACTTATAAATTAGTAAATAAGTTTTTTATGTATGTTAAACACTGCGTATTTTGCGTTTCGGATAAAATTTCTGTAACTTTTTTTGAACAATGTAAATGCTTTTGGCAGCAGGACTAAATAACATAACAATTTATATAATTACTAGCTGTTACCCGCCCGCTTCGCTGGGTATTTCATGATGTTTTATAAATTTTTACTGCTTATATATATGTATAAATTATTGATATCTAAGTCCTAGCATTAAGAATTCGATTGAATTGAAAAATATACTTATACCTGTAACTGTCACCTGTTGATAAAAAAAAGGGCAGAACTCATCTAATTTGTATTTTCTAAAAATCTCTAAATTTGAAGCTTAGAATGATGTTTGCTCTTTCGTAACTCAAAAACCAAGTGGATTCCCGCAAAACCAATTTTCGGTGGATCTCTACTCCGTAAATTAAACATGCAAGCCAAATTTCAAGTCTAAATCTAACAGAAAAAAGCAAACGTTTTACTATAAATATCCCCGTAATCCCGTTGAGAGCCGTTTTCCAAAATTACTGCTCTTAGAGGATTTCAATTCAACAAAAGAAAAATGCAAACCAAATTTCATTATTATAGTCCTTGTAGCTCGAAAAAAGTAATGTTTTTTGTCAATATGTCCCAGTAACCCGCTGCAACCCCCCAGAACTTGATTTGCTTGAAATTTATTCTTAGTGGTTCCCTATTCAACAAAAGAAACATGCTTAACAAATTTCAAGTATATGGGTCTAACAATTAAAAACAGGAATTTTTTTCTGTAACTCCTCTTGACCCCTCGCAAACATCTTTGGGGGTCAATTTTCATTTTACTCTTTGTTAGAGGAACTCTATTTCATGAAAGGAACATGCCTACCAATTTTCAAGCAGGATGATCAAGTAGTTTAAAAATGGAAATATTTATCGATTACGCCTCTTAATCTCCCGAAATTAAACTTGGTAGTTGATATTCGCGAAACCCATTTTGTAGCGGTTCTCTACTTTACGAAAGGAATCTGCTATCAAATTTCAAGACTGTACGTCTAACAGTTTAAAAATGGGGATAATTGTCTATAACGCCACTTGAGCCCCCGCAACGCCACTTCTGGGTCTGTTTTCACAAAACCCATTTTGTAGGGGAATTGCACTGTATGAAAGGAATCTGCTTAGCAAAATTTGAAGACTGCGTCCAATTAATTAAAAAGGCAAAAAAATTATCAATAACGCCCCTTGAACCCCCGCAACACCACCTAGGGGTCGATTTTCACAAAAACACATTTTGCAGTGTATTTCTATCCTATGAGAGGAATCTGCTAACCAAATTTCAAGACTGTGAGTCTAATAGTTTAAAAAAAGAAATAATTATTTATATCTGCCCTTAACACCCCTTGGGGGTCAATTTTCTCAAAACCCGTTTTGTAGCGGATATTTACTCCATGAAAGAAACATTCCTACCAATTTTCAAGCAGGTAGGTCAAATAGTTTAAAAACGAAAATATTTATCTCTTACGCCACTTATTCCCCTGCAACGCCACTTAGAGGTCTGTTTTCACAAAACCTTCTTATAGCTGATCTCTACTCTATGAAAGAAATCTCTTTATCAAATATAAAGACTGTGCGTCTAATAGTTTAAAAATAGAAATAATTATCTATAACGCCCCTTAAGTCCCCTCAACGCCACTTGGGGGCAATTTTCACGAAACCCATTTTTAGCGTATCTCTACCCTATGAGAGGAATCTGCTTACTAAGTTTCAAGACTGTACGTCTAATAACTTAAAAAAAGGAATTTATAGCGCCCCTTAAACCCCCCGCCCCCGCAACACCCCTTGGGGGTCAATTTTCCCAAAACCCATTTTGTAGCGGATATTTACTCCAGGAAAGAAACTTACCTACCAATTTTCAAGCAGGTAGGTGAAGTAGTTTAAAAACGGATATATTTATCTATTACGCCCCTTAATCCCCCGCAACGCCACTTAGAAGTCTATTTTCACAAAACCCGTTTTGTAACTGATCATTATTCTACGAAAGGAATCTATATATCAAATTTAAAGACAGTGCGTCCAATAGTTTAAAAATGGAAATAATTATCTATAACACCCCCTATGCCCCTGCAACGCCACTTGGGGGTCGATTTTCAGCAAACTCATTTTGTAGCGGATCTCTACTCTCTGAAAGGAATCCGCTTACCCAATTTCAAGATTGTACATCAAGTAGTTTACACATGGAAACAATTATTATTAAAGCCATTAACCCCCCGTAACGCCCCTTGTGTTTCGAATTTCCGAAAATCCTTTCTTAGCTGATGTCTACTCTATCAAAGGAACATGTCTACCAAATTTCAAGTCTGTAGGTTGAATAGTTCCAGAGATTTCGTGATTAGTCAGTCAGTCAGTCGCTTTTCTCCTTTATATATATAGAAAAGCCGTGTGTGTAAAAATATAAATATATATATAGCTCTCTTTTCTGAAATATATTATTTTTATTACTGCTCAAGTAATTCTAGCAATAATATTACATTATATATTCTGCTTTACTCTTTATTTTTTATCAATTAATCCATCCATAATAAGAAATACATTTTTCGATGGACTTTAACTATTCATAATGAGTTAATTTATAAAGCGACGGGGACTTCTTTTAATGTCAGATTGTTTACTTATTACTATAACAGTCTATAATTAATTCATTAATTTACAGAATATATATAATTATTTCATGAGTAACTACGTAAAGTGTCAAATTATCAATTACAGGCTTTTTAAACTGACTTTCTTAGTTATTTCAAGAAAGACCTAGGTATTATAAGTGAAATTACTAAAGCATACACTTAATAGTTAGTATACATAAGGGAAAAGTGCAACATGAATTTTTTTTCATAAAGGAGTATAGAAGCAGTAGAGCTCAGTTCGTAATTTTCCAAAAGGTAAAAACGATCCTAATGCGAAATATTTTTGCAGTCTAGACACTAATCATTTCTCATTATTTATTACATTCCTTGCTTTTAATTATATTCCTCATTATTTTTACGATCATTATATAGAGTTATTGAATCGAAAATATTGGTAGAAAGAATAAACTTTGGTAAAAATATGGATTCGCTTTAAGGATTTGATATAATTCATTTGGTCTGTTGCTTGCAAGCTTCGCTAGACGTATAAAAAAAGAGGTAATGTCTCTTACAGTTTTGATGTTTTAGAACAATTACAATCAAAATTTTAATTGGTTAGTTTTAGTCCCATCAGCAAGCGTTGGCTGTTAAAGACATATAATAAGTTAATGGATTGTTGATAGCACTAAATAATACTGAAATAGTGCGTGTGTGCGGGCTTTATAAATTAAGGGGCTGAATATTTATTTCATCGTGTTTTTTAAAAAATTCTTAGAGTCACAAGCCTTTTATTTCTCTTTATGAGGGGGATTTCCCACCTTAATTTAAAATTTTATTTTATTATTATTTTTTTTTTGGAATTATGAAAACAGAAACCAAATGGGTATACCAGTACCATTTTTGCAAATAATTCGCATTCAAAATACCTTTGTGTAAGCGTTCTAATTTTTTTTAATGAATAGGAAGGTTTTTAATGTTATGTAGAGTAATTCTTAATAAATAACAAAACAGTTTACTGACGTCTATTGTTTTAGATCAATTTAAAGCACTTTTATGTATTTCTTTCAAATTCATTTGAATACCTTTAAGAATTGTTTTAACTACTTAAACAAGCTCTGTTTATCAGACAGAAGGTTAAAAAAAATTCAAAGAAAAATGTTTAAAAAAAAGAGGAGTTTTTTAAAGTTCTTTTTAAGGGAACCAGGAGATCATATACTTTCAAAGAATCGATTTTTCAATTTTAGTTCTAAAAGATAGTGCATATTTTTCTGAACCTAAAAATGTATAATACTTATGTTTGTTGATAAAATAGCCCTAAAATATGAAAAATAAAAATGTAAACAAATGACCACACCCCTTTTGACCCTTAGTTTTTTCACTTTTTCTCTCAAAAGCATGTTTTTTTGCATTTAGGTACATTTTTAAAAAAAAACTATTACACTATAAGATTCCAGATTTTTTATACTTCTATACAAGATGCCTATGCATATAGTGAACCTAACTTTTTTCTATTAAAATAGTGCCTAATTTTTAAAAAATTGTTTTATGCATAAAAAAAGCAAAGAAATAGAAATTTTCCAAATTTCAAAGTTTTATAATTTTTTCAAAGAAACTATACTAATTTTTCACTAAAAAAATAGGTTCACTGTTTTTTGAGTATTGTTTTATATATGTGTAAAAAATATTTTGCATGAAAAAAAGATACTTTTTAAAAAATGGTACCTAAATATAAGTATGTATTATAAGTTCTCAAAAGTTATGTATTACTTAAATTACGCAGGAAAAATAACTTTTGAACTAAAAAGTTATTTTTGTAGTTCTACAGAATAATTAAATTAACTTTATTAAGAACGTAAAATATCTAAGCTCTATTGGAAATTTTAAAAGATATGTCTCATAAACAAAGGGTCTTAGTTTTGGCCTTTTACACTTTCGAGCATGTCCTGTTTCCCTTAAGAAAATACATTTTTTAATGTATTGTCTTATGTATAAGCAAAATGCATTATTCACAGGTCTGTATTGATATGTTCTCCTTTTTTGATGTAATCTCTTCAATATTAATAATTTGATGCTTCATTCATCAGATAAATTAATTTTAAATTGCCCCTCTAATTATAAAACTTCATTGCTTTTTATCATGTATAATTCTAAAAGAAGAAATCACGTTGCCTTTGACGATAAAAAAAACGACAGCACAAACAAAACATTCCTAATTCACTTATCGAAAAAGAACGACCGAATTTAAATCTCTAAATCAATACTTTATACATTACTAGCAAAAAGAAGTTAATTTATAACCTCGGAGCTTGGAAGTAGTGTTTAGTTTCAAGGCAAATCTTATTTTTTCTGTCAAAATGGCACTCCATGTTTATCGATTTGTTTTCTTGCTGTACTTTAATTATGGAACATATGCTAAAGCAAGCATGAATGATTCGAAAGGATCGACAACGCAACATTATTTATCAGTTAATTTATGACTAGAATCTAATACACTTAACGATCCAGCGTATGAAGCCATTCTGGAAAACAAGGCCCCTGTCAACAGTTATCCACCTTCCCCCACTTTTGTCCTTTTTCGGTGCAGTTGCTGACAGGGTTCCTGACATCTACTGACGGGATAATAATGAATTATTAATGTACAGGATTGTCATGCTAATTGTACGTTGACGAACATCAAGCAACTAATTTATCTGACGATCTGAAATTAAACTCATCGTGTGAAGCGAATTTTTCACACTTGATGGCGAAGTGGCGCAAGTGTCGGAAGGGCAAGTAATTGGCTGAAAAGGAGACTCTGAAACAAAGAGTGGTTTGTTGATTGAAGTGGTATATGTCCTGGATGTGTATATGCATGTAAAAATGTCACTTGTTAATTGGTGGACTAAAATTATGTCGCAAAAAAGGAATTACTTTAAGCCAATTGGATCTAGAGTTTGTAACTATGGTGATGTTGGGTGAATCAAGTGTACCGAAAACAAAAGCTGATTGGATTTTTTTTCCATAATGTAAAAATCTTTTATAACTATTAGAAATACATGAACTTATTTGTTTAAATGTCTTTAGAATAAAATAGAATAATACCTGAAGAATACTGTTTGGATCACTGAATAGCTGTTTTTCGAAAGTCCCTCTCAAAGTTGATGTATTAACATCAGTGGCGTAACGTATACCCCACAACCTCCATATTGCGAAAGGGTCCGAAGCTAGACTGACTTCAAGTAGGTATTTGGGCTTGGGGCCCAAAACCTGAGATTGCAGGGGGGCCCTAATAATAATTTCCGTCACGCCACTGATTAACATCGCAACAATATACCAGGGGAATGGCAATCTCCGTATCAACGATATGGGGTCTCCAAGCTGCAAAGGCCCCAATATGTGTAAGCAAAAAGTCATAAAATATTAAAAGGCTCCAAGAAATTTTAATACAAGGCCCATTTAGGACTAGTTTCGCCAGTGAAGAAAAATACTTCTTGCTAGGGTATGTAATCTAAAGAAAGAAAGTATATGATGCAAGAAGACTAATATTTAATAACAAAAAAGTACTTTGATAGCAATTAATAATTAAGTTCAATAGCTAATTCCCTTTTCTTCAAGAATGTAGCAGTTTTTGATGGTGGTTTTAGGATTTCTGGATATTTGTAATTTTTAATAGTAATTTATAAGTTACTGTTAACTCTTTTAAGAAAAAAAATATTAACTAATTTTAATCGGAAAATTAAGTGACAGAATGACGATAGTGTTTCAATAATTCTTAAACTACCCTTAACTAGTAAAACTTCATTTTCAGTAGTACATTTTTAATTATGAAATGAAAATTCATGCTTTTTTAATCGTCTCTATAGTATAAAAAATTATCCATATTTTCCTATAGTAAAATAGGTTTTTGTACGCTAATTGTAAAAAAGTTTGCGTACTGGATAATATTCGAAGCATATGTAGGAATAATATTTATAATTGTTTATAAATAGTAATTATTGTGAAATAAAGTGGAATTAACTACTATTGCAATAACTTCAAAATTACAATAAATTGGTAAAAACGTTTTTGGTTACAATACGCTTTAAAAAGTATAATCTGTGTTTATCTTGTTATTAAAATTTTTTTGCATCATTCAGTTGTGAATTAGTGAATTTTTTTCATTGATTAAAGATAAATTCATTTTAGGCAGAAAAAAATTCATGAAAAAACATTGAAGTTTGTGAATAAATCCATACATGTGTCAGAAAGGAAAAAAAGCTGCTATCGATTCAGAAAATTTAATTTAAACTGAAGTAAATAATAAAAAATTATTAAACTTTGTACTGTTGTGTAGTTGTTAATGTTATACTTTAAAAATGCTCACATGATTATAAACGGATATAAACTTGATTGTAATGATTTCTCATTTACAAAATAAAATTATACTTATTTTTACTTCACGAATTTAATTGTAAAAACAAAATTTGCAAATTCCTAAAGATAATAAAACATTTTTATTACTTTTAGGTTTCAGTATTGTGTATTTAAAATTTTTTCTTTATTAATAAAATAATTAACATTTTCTAAAAATTTGCAACTAATTATTCAGGAAATGTAAAACTGAAAACAAATATATAAATTTATTGTGTTTTATGAATATTATCTTTTTTTTTTCTTCTACTGCAAACAGAAAGATATTTAATTCGCCACAATCTATAAAACAATTGGAGAAAAAATACTTTTCAAGTTAAAACTAACTTAACTCTTAAAATAAATCATTGTACCAACACATTTTCAAAAAAAATTTTTGGAAATTTTATGTAGCATTTATTGATTTATCCTCTTTAAGAAAATGTTTTTAAGAAGTATATTAAAACCAAAATATTTATGAAATTAACTCAACTCAAACCACAAATCTATTTATCGATTAATTACAAGCTCTTAAACATTTGTGGCGTTTTCCCCAACATTCAAACACATCATTACGAAAACTTTAATCACGATTTATCATCTCAGGAATCTTATTCTTCTTTTAACTTTTAATCCTTGTTCTCCCTGTTTAAAATATCAAAATCTTTTACATTTTTTTTTAGTTGTATGTGTTTAGTAATCCTTAATAAAAGGAAATTATTCATGACTTTTAACATTACTCCCCAGGAACTGACTTATACCACATTTCAACTAATATCCTTAATTATCGCCACGGGGCAAGAACATTTTATCGTGAGAGATTCTGCGTTTCACTTATTTACAGCATAGAGTTCCTTGTAAATGTTGTCAAATTGTCATATTGTTACGACGACATTCTTTTTCTTAATAATGTCAATCATTTATGAACTCTTACCGTAGAATCACTTAAGTGCTTTTAAAGATGGTAAATTTGATTATCCTCGGGACTTTATAAATGAGTAAAAAATTGTGTATTAAAGTTTTATGCGAGGAAACATTTAGCTATGTTAAATTGCTACTTGGAGTTCTTGAGATACTTTCAAAAAGGGTAGAAAAATGACTGTTTATAAATCTGAATAAAAATTTACATTCCGATCTGTTGTGAAGCGTTACTTAATATTTATGCTTTTACTTATTTTATATTATCTTTATTTTATCAAAAAGAAAGAACAGATACTTTTTACTCAAATATTGTCAATTTCAAACCAATTTTTTCGAGTTCATTTCATATTCCTTTCTATGCAAGATAAAAGAATATATGATCACGTAAGGGCCACCAAATAATTGTTGGTCCTTTAACGTGTAATAATTGTAAAATAGCACAAAAATTGATAAATCACTTTTTAGTCGTTAGACTTAATTACCGCTTCAGTAAAATGTTACGTTACCTAATGTCAATATTCGAACCGTTGCCGATCTGTCGAAGCAAAAAAGTTACAAAAAAAATGTTTCCAGAGAGAGATTTACAAGTATAATTTTAAATATAAGCATATATAGTTTTAAAAGTTAACAACAAAATAATATTTGCAATTATAAAGAATATTCAAAAAATAATATAACATGTAGAAAAAAATACTAAATTATAAAGGCCTGTATATAAAATTATGAAATTCAGCTTAAAAATCAGCAATCATTTTTTAATGTTTGTATACTTAATTTATTCTATTTGTTACATTTCACTATTTATTTTACAATTCTTTTTTATTTATTTAACTTATTCGCTTAAATCTAACTTGGCTCGTGCAACCATTAGTTGGCAAAGAAGTGAACAATTATTGCCCCAACATTTGCATGAATATAATTCTGTTCTATATATTGCTAATTTCTACACAATTTTTGTATAAAAAAATTATCGCTTGGTCTTTTCAGGTAGATATTTTAAGTTTCGTTCATGGTTTATTTTAAAACGTATGTTGTGTATAGAGTAAAACCAATTTTTGTTTGGTAGATAGGGACCTCAGAAAGAAACCGCACCAAACAGATATGCCAAAACTTTATAAATACCAATATATAACTAACAACTTTGTCGACATACTGCAAAAAAAAAATTATGGGGCGTAGAAGGACCGCATGAAAAAAAAGTAGAACTTAAATTTCGTAAGGAATTGACATATTTTTTTATGAGAAAATACTTCCAAACAAAAAATAAATTCCACATGGAAACATTTTAAAACATTTAATTTATCATTGTATACACACACATGGGGAAATTTTCAAAATGCACATACATAATTCACTACTACTCATCTTAATCCAAAGTGCGCATCTTCCAGTGATTAATTAGTTCAAAGTCATTTTCATCAGTAGAAGATATAATTTCAATTGATTTGTTTTTTGGCACCATAAAGTAATTGATAAATTTTTGTGACGACGAATTTTCGATCCAATTTTACATTAATGTCCAAATTCAAAAAATCCACACATTCTATAACTCAACTACTTACAGAATGCCAAAATCGCATCACGTAATCGAATACGATATATATATATATATATATATATATATATATAAAGTGGTTTATGTAGTTAAATATCACTCCCAGATTTTAGGGTATTTACTCAATTAGATCGTAGAATTTCAAATATTTTATCCAAAACATTCTAGTTTTACTGATAGCAGTAGAAGGAAAAGAGTAGTATTTCGACAGGACGTATATATACGTCCGAGAAGCTCAACACATCAGTTGAGCGAGACGGATGTATACGCCGGTGGCAGTTATGGGGTTAAATTTATTGAATGATTGAATTTTTTTTCAAGTACAAAAATTTTTATTCCTTAAATTATGCAGACATTTTTTATTTATTCATAGTGTTGTTTTTCCTAAGACACATTTTATGTAGAATAAAAATTGTGAAACTTTTAATATACAATTACAGCATTTGCTTTATAGTTTATTGTTGGATTCATGATAGTTCATCAAAAAAGAGCATTCCAATTCAATTAAAATATTCAAATTAAATTCTCTTTTGTTAAGAATCATAATTTTAACAGATAATTGAAATAATATTTAGCGTTAATGAAGTTATGTAACTATAATTTGCATACAAAAAAAAACGAATTGAATACAGCACCTTTTATTCTAGATAAATTCATTATGCATTCAAAAAGTGTCACTAAGTATCCAAATTTCCATATTCCATAGAATTTTTAAAATACAGAGGGAGAGAGAATTATAAATGACACAAGAAGAGCATTTTAAATTCTGGAATATTCTTTTAACGTAAAATATTCTAAATTTGAGAGGGATTAACATAAATACTCAAATTCAACTACTCTGATTTAGAGCTTATAAAAGATTGGGAATAATTAAAATGCTTTGTATCGTTTCATTCGATTTCCATCAGAATAATTCATAAGCCTTTTTGAAATAAACACCTCAGTCTCCACAAAAGAATGAAACATAATCAGATAATAGAACAACGCGGAACAAAAATTAAAATGAAATTAGGATATGTATATTCATCTATACAGTTTTAGAGAAATATCACATTTCATCGTTCTTTCTTCTAATTACACAATGTTATTTGATAAATTTTGCTTCAATTCAGGTCCCAGGCTTTGTCATTTCTGACTTTCGAACATTATAGTTTGAATTAATTTGTTTGGATTTTGGCACTCAATGAGTTATTTTCTGTTTTCCGTAATGTTTTATATTTCTCTTGGGAACAGTATTGTTTCGGAAATCAACAATTGCGACTTCTGCTTTTAGAAAACTCTTTAACTTGTTAACTTTTATTTTATATCAGAGTCGTAAGGAAAAAAAAAGAATTGTTGTGTTAATGAATTTAGGACTAAATCGAAACTCAATGCAAATTATCCCTATTAAATCGTGAAGACATTTATTTTTTAAACCTTTTGTGTTGCTTGTTTTATGAAAAAAGGAATACATTTGTGGCTTATTCATCAGCGATAATGAGCAGATAGCTAGAATATTTTAAAAACTAATAATTCTTTCTGCTCGAATTTTGCTCCATGTTTAATCCTTTGGGATATCGTATAAACTAGACTTATTAAAATATGTATATTCTAAGAACATTATAATGAATTAGAGGATTAGAAAACAAGTACTTTGGTATTTTCGAATTTTGTTGCGCTCTAATGCATTTTGTTTGAATGATTATTATCTTTTAAATATCTTTTGTCTGCTTTTTTTTTGTTTTGTTCTTGTAGCAACACGATTTTTTTTAAAAAGCAATTTTTCGTTATCATTCATTCTTTAAATATTTTAAAAGGTTATTGAAATAAAAAAAAAATTGCAAAAGCTAATTTAGTATCAAAAGTAAGGAAAATTTAGTGCTAATGAATAGCTTGTTGTGATAAATACTATTATTATGAATTAAGTAGGTTTCCATTAAATAATTGGTCTACTGTGTGAAGTAAATCATGTGGAAAAATTATCTTTAATATCCATGAAAAGAAGCAGCAATACACATTGAACTAAGACTAACATTTTTATACTTTTTTTATTTGTCGTAAGTTTTACTAAGCCACATTGATACCAATTGAAACAGATTTATTTTACCTTCACACTATCTCAGTGCTTCTCCAACTTTAAATATTTTCGACCCAATATTTAATCGTAATTTTCATTGCCCCCCCCCTCATATAATAACAATGAAATGAATTCAATAATACTGTACTTTGACACTAAAAATACACACAATACGACTTTAACTTCTTGAGTGCCACCGTTGTATTCAAAGGTTTCGCTCAGTCAAAGCGTCAACTGTCCCAGACGTATATATACGTCTTTCCGAAATACGATTTTCCTATGCACTGCTATCCTTAAAATTATTCCGCAGGCTTTTAAATGCAATGCAAGGACTATGTCAATGTTTCTGAAGGATTTACTTAGTTCAGAGGATTTGCTTATTTATTCCTTTTCGCCCCCTCCTCTTCCAATACATCATATACTTACACCTACGTGAAAAACGGTGGTACTGGGGAGTGAATCCCATAACTTTTAGTCGGTAGTGAATGGATTAATTATAAACCGTACAAATTTACACGGTAAATGTTAATTCATGTGTATAATTTTATACACATGACGTGACAAGCCCATGGGGGTCACTGATAAATATTAAACTTGTATTGTTTGTTAAATTAATTATAAAATTCATTATGCAGTACTGATACATTTATGAATGTATTATATCGTTGTAAATGCGTATTTTATTTTTTGTTATGTCAGAATGTATTTTGTTTGCTTACTTTCAGAAACCTAATAATTTTTTTTAAAAAAATAATCTTTTGTTTTCGACTTTTTAATAGGCTTGTGCCCTCGTCGTACAGTTATCACGCCCATCTAGGAGGCAGCACCCCACAGTTTGAGAAACGCTGCTCTATGTCCATTTTATAGAAAGCTCCCTGGATATTATACATTTAATCTATTGTTATTTCCTTTTGTAGTATCAGGCAGAGACAACAGTAAATATATACAAGTCAAGTCTTTGGCATAATTTGATTTTCATTAAGAAACTATACTGAAATCTTGATAGACGAATGTAGCAGCAATAGATAAGTCATTGTGACTGCAATCTACTGCCCGTTTAGACAAGCCGCGTTTTTGAGTCCTAATTTTACCAAAATTCTGTAGAGTAAAGGCATTGTTGCACACTCAATCTGTGAAAACTATTATGTGCCATCATTTACTGTGCCGTAATGAAGCAAAAATTTGCAGTGACATATCTTGCTAATCCCCAAACTTTCTCTTTCGATGAGGAAAGTCGAACACACTGACTGCCAAGCTTTGAGCTTTGTGCAACTCTCAACAGCTGGAGCTTGACTTCAAATAACATGTAAAAGTTTTGCCAAATTACTTCTTGAAATCTGAGAAAATTCATTAAATAATGATTAAATCAGTTGGGTCCTGTTTTAGCCCATAACCTTGCTTATCGACAAATTTGCGGATTATTATCATTATATTTAATAGAAATCCAATACAGAAAAATGAGCTGCTGGCACAATTTACCATAATTTGTTTTGCTTTGTCAAAGGTCTGGGCTAAAACAGGATTTTATGGATAAAATGATACATTTGTCTTTTGGTATTTTCCATGAATTTTTGCATCCAATTACCCACAATTATGGAATAAATGATTCACATTTTGTTGTGCACGTTAGTATAGTCGTTTTTAAACGTTTTAATCTCTCACAGTTCTATTGCTCGTGGAGTTGTCTCCATGTGCGTCAATTATTTTCTTTTGGGTTTTCATACGCTTTCACGTGTATTGCATTTAAAATACAAATGACAACGCTTCAGAGGGATTTTCAATTTAAATATGCAAAAATAAACGTATAAATAAAGGCATTTATAGCGCATGCTCGGAGCAGTGACTGAAGTGATGCTGTGGCAATATTTGAAAAAGACGTAAAAATATACTTCGTTTGTTATTTGTCCGATAAATTTTAAGTTTCACATTAATTGTAATTAAATTAATAAAAACAAAAAAGTAAATATAACCACTTTGAATTATACATGCAATATTAAGTTTCACAGAATTTGTGAATGTGAACGATTTTTGTACTCTATTTTTGAATATTTCGCGTGTACGAGATAATTTATGGCAATTTTTTTAGGAAGGGTTCAAATTCAAAAGACCTAATCACATGGAAACATAAAACTCTCGTTAAAAAAACTGCTCAAAACATTGTGATTTTTTTTCCTTCTTTAGAATTAATGTAAAATTTTTATCTGTTTTCTATTTCTTTAGAACCATTTTTATGCTTTGAGTTTTTTCTTTTATCTTTTTATTTTCTTTCTTTAACTGGTTTTTTTTTTGTTGAAGAAACTCCTTTGTGTTTTTGTCATATTTTTTGCTTATGATTTTATTTGCCTTGTTTGTATGCTTTCTGTTGAATTTATATATTTTTTTCATACATTAATTCCAGAATAGCGTTTGACTATTTTTACAAGCTTAATAGTGCACAAAACATTTTAGGCTGGTTTCCGAATAAGATAAATGAGTACGCCCTTAGAATATTTTACTGTGCATTCACGTGTTTCATAGATAGCTCCAAGATGCTTACCCAATTTAATGCAAAAAAGTAGATCCTCAGAAAGGACAACTAGTATGTCCGGCACGCTAAGAAACAATCAACTATACCTTATCCAGGCCAACTGGATAAGTTCCATTATAATTTTATACTTCATTTGTATTCTAATTCTCTACAAAATGAATATGCAAATGACGTAAACAAGGGTTCCATACAGATGTAAAAATATAAGAAATTGTCTTTAAAGAGCAGATGTGGCTTTAAAATACATTCGGGGGAGGATAAAAATCGTATGTGTGTTTGTGTATAATATAATTTAAAAGGATATGATTTTCGATTTAAATATGTACCTAACATATTTTTTCGCGTGTTGAATACTGTCCTGCAAAAAAAAAAAAAAATTGACTTGTATAGTTCAGTAGCGTACAGCAGCGTTTCTCAAACTGTAGCGTGCCCCTTCCCCTTGGGGGCATGATAACTCTATAGGAGAGACGCGAGAATATTTAAAAGTCGAAAACAAAAGATTATTTAAAATAATTTAAAAACTTGTATTGCTTGCTTGTTTACTTTCAGTAAGCAAACAGTACAATCTGACGTAATAAAAAAATAAAATACACTTTTAATAACACTGATATAATACATTTATAAAAATATCAGCTCTGCACAGTGTATTTTATAATTAATTTAACAATACTAAGTTAAGAACAAGTATAATAATTACCAGTGATCCCATGGTCATGTCATATACAAAACTATGTACAAAAATTAATACTTATCTTGATAATTTAATTATAATTAATCCGTTAACTGCCGATTAACAGTTACGCGGATTGCTGTTCTCTTATGCTACCGTTTACCATGTAGGCGTGCTTTTGTGATATATTGGAAAAGGGGAGGGGGGTTAGAAAAGGAATAAATAAGCAAATCCTCTGAAATAAGAACATCCTTCTCAAACGCTGTGTCCTTTTATTGCATTCTAAAGCCTTCGCAATAATTGTATGGATAGCAGTACACAGAAAAGACTGAACTTTGGACAGACGTATATATACGTCTGGGAAAAGTAGCGTTTTAGCTGAGCGAGACGTTTACATACGCTGGTGGCATTTAAGAGGTTTAAATCCCATTGTAGTTTCAGCATCAAAGTATAGTATTATTGAATTCAATACATTGTTATTGAGAGGAGGAAGGCGCGATGAAAGTTATGATTGAATATTGGTTCCAAATATTGAAACTTTGAGAAGCACTGGCGTACAGACTCTTATGGGAGAGGCCACATTTTTTTTTTCTTTCTATTTACTGCTATCATTACAATTAATCCGAAGGCTTTGGAATGCAATAAAATGACCTTCACAGTGTTTTCAAAGAGTTTACTTATTTCAGGGAAAAATTTGCTTATTTGTGCCTTTTACTCTCCCCCAATACCCTGCATATGCGCACCTATGTGAAAAACGATGGCAGTGGGGAGTGAATCGCATAACTTTTAATCGGTTGCTAAGGGGTTAAAAATTTTTTTGATGCCCTTAACATTAAAGTTTGATCATCACACATTCAAGTGTTCATAAAAAAGCATTTAATGCGTGTACACAAAACTGCGCTACACGACTGAAAATGTATTTGCTATGTAATCCAAAGTTTAATATTTTTCCATTCTCTTGATTTACCCTTTTTGTCTTTAAAATAAGTTTGAATTCCAATTTAATGCTATAAAGCTTAAATACATAACTCACCCTTAAAAATGACTATAACAAACTGATTATTGATTGTAACAATCATCGAAGTAAATCAACAGTGGGAATAAATAAAAGAAACTAAAAAAAAACATGCTTTTATTGAGATCCTTTCTTTTTGTTGTATTTGTATTAACTATGAGCGTTTTTGCTTTAGGGTGGTAACTTAATCTTATAGTCTCCAAATCTGGAAATGGGATCTGGAATTAGTCACCAAATCTGGAAATGGGAAATCGGTAATCCTTATGTTCCTGATCAAGACAACGGAACAAAGTTATTAATTTATTTTATTGTCATCGGTCCTTGACAGCTGTGCAAAATTTCGAATTAATCTGACCTTTTAAAGTGGGTAAAAATCGAGTTCAAAGATTCCGTTACATTCAGGTGAAGCTAATAAAAACGTGTTAAAAAAGTTTCCCCTAGACCTTGTTATTTCAAAAAATTTAAAAAATTGTTGGAATATTTATTGAAATCTTAACATATTTTCTTATGGATACAAAGAACAGACTAATTTAGAATGATTCAATTTAAAAAGATATACGTGAGAATTGATATTTTGGTGGCTTGGTAAAATTTGTATTTAACAAATCAGTTTTATTTACTAAATAGGCTTATGAAATTGAATGTTTTTGATTATTTGCACAATAAATTGAAAATATAATCAGCATTTAAAGATTTTATTTCTGAAATAATAATAAAAAAAGATAGCTACGAATATGTGAGAGTCTAACATTATTCACTTTAGTCAGAATAAAAATTTACAATATCTGAAAAAAAAATTGCATTTTTTCATCAAACCAGGAGATTAATCACTTTTTAAAGTACGACTTTCAGCAGATGAAATTATATTTTTTAATTGTTACAGTGTTATAATTCAAATGTATTTATCCAAGGATTTTTGCACAGTTTTTTAGGAGAGATAGAAAAAGAGATTGAAAAAAAGATTAAAACCTTTTCATTTTAAATCCTAAACATAATTTATAAACTGTTTTAATGTTTTTTACTATTTATTGCTTTTTTAAAAACATTTATAAGTACTTGAATACCTCGTTGAATTCTGTAAATTTTTTGGCATTAAATTTATGTTAAAATAATTAGCTAATAATTAAAATAGTTGCAGAATAAAAAACCAAAAAATGCTAAAAATATCCATGTAATCTTGTAAAATTCCATCTCATGCACGTCCACTATTTGACTGGAAGGCAACATTTAATTTAAAAGGATGTGCAAATTAAATATAATTAAAAGGATTATTTATATCTGTTTTATTCAAAATTACTTCAAGGTAAAACTTAATTTTTTTGATTGTGGATTTTTTTCATGCGAAATGCAATTCAGATGCTTATGAAAAAATTAAATTAGACATAATAAGTTTATTAAAACTTCTAAATTCCCCACGAATTACATGTGAGATAATCTTTAATAAAGGTACTTTGGAAATAAAAACTGAACAAAAAATATCAAATTACTGGAAAATAATTAACAATCTCTTACTTAATAATGGGGTCACGGTACCTCGTGCTTATGATCATGGTGGTGATGCTTCGCGGGTTAGAGTTTTAATGCCACTGAAGACCCGCCGTGTAGAGGGACTGAAAGACGTTAAACCTATCAAGGCTGAAGGTCCTCCCTTTGTCTTAGTATGACAGATCAGAGGGGGAGGTACCAGATCAAATGTCGTCATCGTCCTTTGATCGAGGGTCAAAATTACGAGGTCCGTAGCCACTAGCCCTCCGGTTGGTTTATAATGCGACGTTAAGGTACCCGATTATACCCTAAAATTGAAAATTTTGCTAGAAATTGACAACTTTTTATGGTTTTATTTTATAGGCCATCTTATTAGCTTTGTAAAAATACCAAGTTTATTATTTTCCGTTCACTAGAACAAAAACTACAAGTGTTTTAGTAAAAGTAGAGGCTATTACTTTAAGCAAGATGTCATACTTTAAAACGCGTTTTACTCGAAATGTGTGTGTTTTTTTTTAAATGCTCAAACGGTGACAGCGATTTCTCAAAAAGTTTTGAAAATAATTAACTGAAATTTTTTGTGTATGTTCCGTATAATAGTAGAAGTTTTTTAACTTTCAGATTTATCAATTACTGTTTTATTACAAAGTTTACAGTCCCTTATGTTAAGGGGACGCAGTACGATTCAATTGACAAAAATCGGTGAAAAAATCAAATTAAATTTTTTTAGCCAAAATTATTCTTTGTGCACTTTGTGTTACTCTATAACGTCACAAAATTTGAAAGCTTTAAATTAAAAAAAAACGCGATATTATGATAGCTTTTACGTTCGTTTTTATTCACATCCCTATGGCAAATCAAAACTTTAAACTGTCTTATCTCAGAAAGATAAAATAAATAGTTTGTTTTCATTTAAAATGCTAAGGTTTTTTTTTTCTATTGTGCTTAATGCTTCGAATTTTTTTTACATATTGCTAACAGTTCATGTAACAGAAATTGGTATGCATTTTTGAATCAAAGCAATACTTATTTTTTTAAAAATAATTAAACTTCGAATTTATACATTTTGTAAGGAATTTTAATAAGCATTCATAAAAAGAAGTATTGTACGAATATCAATCATGTTATCGTAAAACCCATACCAACTTTTGTTATGCATAGTTTGACGTACTTCTGAATCAAATTTCATGCATTTACGTAAATTTTTGTAGGTGGAGTAGCATTTTAAAATCCCGTCACAAATTTGAAGTTTTTTCCTTAAAAAAATTAAATTACTAGCTTTATATGAAATTTTGAGCACAAAATCTGTTTTACATAGTATACACACATAGGACGCAACCAAAAAATTTTTGAAAATCCTTAAATTAAAAATTTTTGCGTAAATCATACCATGTCCCCTTGATATAATCACTGTTTTTTTTTTTTAAGCAATTTCATATAATAACTAAGATAAAGTGCTCTAGTTTTTGTAAAAATTAAAATATCTCTTATCCTGATAGTCATTTCAAAAATGAATAACATAGTAACACAACAGAATTAAGAAATTGAAAATTTGTTCATAAACTTTTGGTTTAGAATGAGTCCCGTATTCTACTGGACACATTTGAGAAGACTTGGATATGCCATTCGTACTTAAACCTACGTAATTTTTGGTACGATTTTTATTTGCCATGGCTATCAATAAATCGCAGAGGCAGAGTTTTGAAAAAGTCAATTTATGTATGATATCGAAGGGGAAAAAACAATATTTACTCTTGGACAATTGCATGCGGCTCTGTGAAAGTGCAGATGCAAGACGGAATAAAAGTCAAATGCAATTTAGCGGAAAAGGTGATTAGGAACATTGTTTTTAAGTCACTAAATTGAAGTACAAATTAAAATGCAGAGATGAAGACTGGAATTTTTTTTCCTTCTTCTAACATATTGAAAAAAATTGAGCTACATAAAACATGTAAATTACAGATTTACAATGTGAGCGATAAGTATGAACAATTGCATACAGTGGTGCACATAAGGAAGGAGGGGTATTCCCCGGGTCCGGATCCCCCCCCCCATAGCACTTGATTTTTTTTTCGATTGATTTCCATCCTATGTATGTAGTACAGTAGCGCACACAAAAATTTTTCAAGTGGGGAGTCAATGGTCGGAAGTCCCCCAACTGGTATCATACCTCAAGACAACACCAATTGATTCTTCTGATTTTGGCGATTTTATTAACAAAAAACAGTAAAAAATAAATTATTGAATAAATAATTAGCATTAATTAATAAAATAAATTGTTAAGTACAAGTGCTTAATTAAATTTTACGTTATATATATTTATAGGATTATCATCAATCGAAAAAAACTCAAGGGCTTTGGGAGTTCCAGACACTTAGGACATTCCCCTTGGGAGCGCCACTGAAAGTTCTCCATTTTCGTATCATACATCCACACATATACTTTTGAGTTTGTTGATTTTAGGAACAAAAACAGTAAAAAATAAATCATTGAATTAATAATTAGCATTAATTAATAAAATAAATTGTTAATTACAAGTACTGAGTTAAATTTTACGATATATATATATAGGATTATCATCAATCGAAAAAAGCTCAAGGGCTTTTGGGGTGTCCGGACACTTAGGACACCCCCCTTGGGTGCGCCACTGATGTAGTACGTAACATTAATTTAAGTCTTCGTTATTAATTATTAATTTTATTATTTAATGCTAATTATTTATTCAATAATTTTTCACCGTTTTTTTGTTTCCATAGATCGACGAAATCAAAAGAATATGTTGGGCGACATATCGGAGCATAATAGAATGGTGGATTTCCAACCTTGGACTCACCCCTTTTAAAATTCCTGTGTGTGCCACAGTTTGTATACTTTGTATAAGGGGGATTGGTCCACCTTTAGCCAAGGGGCACCCCCCCCCCAGTTATGTCTTATAAAATTATTTCATACTTATTTGCAACCATAAAAGTGTGGCATTATATATGTATATGTTACTGCTACCGAATACGCACGAAAATATTTACCCATTTAAACTACCTGTAGATTAAACGTTTATTTATTCTTCTCAAGCAATTCCTCTTTTTCTAAACACACACATCAAATATTTATCTGGGAATTAAATCAAGCACAAAATATCCATCAAATCTTATAAAATTCCCTCTCCATCTGGTGGCGAAGAAGATAGATATCACCCTAGGTGAAAACCGCGTTAAAATTCATATTGCCTCTTTATGCGTTTTCACCCCAAGTTTCTGGATAGATATCAACTTGGGAAAATACCAATTACCGATCGAAATGCTGCATCTAAAGGTCCGGAAATTCCCAGGAAATCATTTAAACTAGATGGGTAATCTCTCCAGCATTGTGATGAAAATCTAGTCATGGCCCAGAATGCAAATGATGGAGACTTTCAAGGGAATATGGGAATACATATCCTCTTTCCGGTTTTCTTTTTTTTCCCCAACTCCGAACTTAGGTATAGTTGAAAGTTAAGTCTCGTATCTTTCAGAATCGATAGCTTCGGGCAATCGATGATGTACATTTCAAATCTCCAATTCCACTTTTAAAAGTTCGAAGGGGGACCAGAGAGATGGAATTCGGATCCCTGTAGAACATACGTAACACCTGCCACCACTTCACTTCCGATCTCCTACCCCTCTACTGATATTTTATCCGCAATTTTTCATTTTTTCCCCCTTTCTTTTATTACTACTATTATTCTGTAGGGTTTTTTTTCTTTTTGTGCGTAATTTTTTCACACTCGTGGGAGAAATATTCATTTTTCTGATCTTTCATTTTTATGTCGATGTTTTAATTTTTCTTTCTTCTTTTTTATTTCCGTTTTTGGCCAGTGGTTTTTATTGTTTGGATAAGTGTTGTAAGTCAAGAAGGGTTTGTTGTGAAATTCAAGCTAATGAATCGCTTGTTACACGTTACTTATATTGGCAATTAACCCCTTAAGCGGTCAATTCTTTTGCCCACACAATATACTCCAAAAAGGAAACATACATTTTTTTATTGCGTATAACTAAGCATAATACTTAACAAAATGGAAAAATGGAAGAATTTTATTTTAATTTTAAATTTTTCACACTATTTTTTTTATAATTGTGGAGCACAAAACCCCCTAAATGTTTAGCCGCTAAATGCAAGCTATGAAGAATGTTTCATATATCTTTCTTTTCTTTCATACTTATATAAAAAAATTCATGCTTGTGCCTCTTTTTCAAGCTGTTGAGGATATATACACACTCTTATTCTCTTCATTCTTACCCCACTGATGAGATATCGAATATTCCTCCGCTAAGGAAAATCGGGATGAACAATTGCAACTCGCACAGTACAATCAGCTAAAATTTATATCCAAGGTTGGAATCCACAGCCAATAATCTACCTCATAGATTATTTAAGTCCCGTGATATTCCCGGGAACGAAGTATGATTCCCAAGAATACAAAAAGTTCGAAAATCATACGATTTCCTGGCTTCTCAGGAAAGAAACCAGAGTCACAAGGCTCCTCAAGGGTCCGTAGGAACCACTTTGAGAGCCTATGCTTTAGATCAGACACTCAACCTGCGGGCTGCACGTGGCCCGTCGGCCTTTCGGGAGTGGCCCGTTCATGGTCCATTGCGCTAAGAAATTTAATTATTAAAGAACAATGTACAAAGAATTTAAAAAGAAATTATATCAATCAAACAATCAAATGTATCAATTTTTTTTTTAAATAGTAGAATGTAAGCAAGAGGCTTGATCAAGGATGAAAGAAGATGGAAATTATCCAATAGCTCAACTAAAAATTCATAAAAATAAATATTTGTGTATGTGTTTGATAGAAAAGTTAAAATAAAAGTCAGAAATGAGTTTTGAGATTTTGATTAATTTTGTTTGTCAGTTACTTTGGTCTTATAGTGTGCTTTTTCCATTATCTGCATGTTGCTGCCCGTTTGAAATACCTGTCATGTGTATGCGGTCCGGCGGGAAAAAAGGCTGAGGGCCCTTGATTTAGATTCTTAATTCTACTTTGATTAACACTAGTTTCTTTATAAATGAAGTCTTTTAGTGTCCCTTAACACATGGGATTCCAATTTTTATACTTTTTCAGGTACATTTTATAATATAAACATTATTTTACTATATCAGAGAGAGCAATTCAGCAATTTTTTTTATAAAATTTGATTTCATACATTGTGTAGAAAACTGAACGGTGAGAAATGCGTAAATTATATCAATAAATCTAAATCTTACACCAATTCTCTTCATACTCGATATCGATTTAGTCACAAAGCTGAATCGATTTCTCTTTTTTCATCAAAAAAGTATCCCTTCAGAGGCCAGTATGTAGCAGTTTAATTTCCTTCTATAATTCCGTAGGAACTATAAATTGGAAGGCAGTGGCGATTACTTAAAATTGACCGCTTAATTATAGCCGATCGTTCAGCCGGGAAACCACTTCTAATTCGAGTGTATGCTCTAAAATTCCTTCTTAGTTCTTCTTACTTAAACATCGCCTGGAGAAAGTAAGAGAGAACGCATGTAAATTATGTTCTGTGTTTTGCATAGATTGCAAATTTTAGAAGAATCGAATTTTTCTTTCTTCACGGAATTTATGCTAAAGAAGTGTTCTTTTTTTTTCTTTTCTTTTTCTTCTGAATACAAAGTTTGATTAAGTGTTTCTCCTCTCGAACATTCTTTCTTCTTTCTTTTCTTTTACCTCACACTTTCTTTGTTAATGAAGTTTATTCGAGGGTTGTAATGTATCGACACTTTTGGGGTGGATTTTTTGTTATTTTAGCAGTTTATATCAATCTTGGGGAAATCTTTCTGTGCTTACGATTATTTTAAGGGAAATTAGGGAAAATGTTCACAGAGATTTGTTAAGGGGACTTTCTTCTAGTGTACCGCAACCTTTTTTTTTTTGGACAATAATCATGATTGCTTATTTTGGAGTGAGTGTATATTAATGTCGCATTATAAAGCAACATGAGAACTATTGAAGATGGACCTCGTAATTTTGAACAATGGTCAAGTGAAAGGAACAACATCTGAGCTGGCACCACACCCCTAACTCTTCAAACTTCCATTTCACGTCGACCGAATGACTTTTGAGCTTGATAGATTTAACGTGCATTAGCCTCACTGCACGGTATGTCCTCCGTGGCTTTAACTAGGCTCTTATCCCTGATATGCAAGTTACAAGTCAGTGACCATGACCACTAGGCGGCTACCATCACTACTCACTTATTTTGGAAATAGGATAACGGTTTAAATACAGAGTTCCTATAAATATCAAATAATTCTAAAACTGTAATAGATTTTTGATATACAGTAGAACGTCGTTTATCCGAACCAATTAGGACCGGACACCGTTCGGATACGCGATTGTTCGGATAACCGAAAACCGAATGCGATCCATGCAGTATATGAAACCGGACACTATACAAATGTTGAAAATCATCACAGGCGGGAAACGTGCATGAAAAGAAAAAGCAAAATGGGTGCAAAATGTCACATTTTTACCTTTATTGTGAAAAATAATCACTTAATTTTCACTGTACCATTGTACACCTTCGTTTTTTTCGCTGCAAGGTTGATTCTTTTGAGCAGCAGTAGTTGAGTAGGACAGCACTCTGATTGTTGTTCGTACCACTCCATAGCTGTCTCTAACGCAGAACGTGTCAGCATTTGATGGACTCTTGCTACTTTCGTTGTTGTTGTTGCCCTCGTTTTCATCCGTTTCATCGTCGGCAGAGTCGGATTTTTCTTGCACGGAAATCACAATCTCGTCATCATTTAGCATTTGAAATCCACAGTCTTCTGCATCGTATGCCATCCAGGTTTCTACATCAACAAAACTCATCAAAAGAGCATGTATAAACCCCTCATTTGGAAACAAACTGACCTAATATTCCGCGTAGATGTTTACCAAATTACACAACTGAAATTCCCCAAATATCCCTCACCTTGGGTTTTCCCTTCATTTTTGACCTCACGCGAAACAACTGTTGAGCAAAGCACAGTTCGAAAACGTATCCGGACCAAAGTCCGGATATTTGACGTTTCGGATAATAAACGTTCGGATAAACGACGTTCTACTTTAAATAGGAATCGAGAGTATGAAAAAAGGTTTTTTAATTATAACCTCTGTAGAATTATTGGTTGAGAAATCCTTAATTTAGATCCAATTCCAGGTAATAGTGTTGTATGAAAGAGGAGTACTAGGTTCTTTGGGACACCAATCTCCTATCACTAAGAATTGGATTGACAGAGAAGTTTTTTCAAATTATCCATTTTTAATTAAATTACTTAAATATAAATTTAAATCTGTTATATATAAATGAAAAAAAGAAATATTTGGAAGTTATTAAAAATGCCTGTGTAATTAAAAGTTAAATTTAGGGGGGGGGATTTAAACTTAGAAAATATTTTGCATTTGTGGAGTGTGTGGATCGTATCCCAGCCAATCTGATCGCAGCAAAGTAGTCCGGTGTGTGTAGGCGAGAAAAACTTAAGATGGAACAGACAGGATTCATCATTAGTGTCGAAAGCAGCTTCTGTGATTGGCTGATCAGAAAAGTCAGCTATTTTACTTTTAAAAGGTATAACACTACATTTGATACGCTCTCTGCTACCTCACCATCATCGTATGAAAACTTTGAGATAAGATGATTAATGATAAACAGCACCTATTACTTTCTACAAAAAAACTTATTGAAATTATGATTCTAAGACCGATAACCTCTAGACACGTAAAAATTGAAAGTAAAAAACTTTAATATATTTTTAAAACTAATTAAACACAATAAGAATTGCAGAGATATTTGAGGAAACATAAATATTCTGTAAGGGTTTATCTACAGTTTATTGACATGTAAATATTTTCAAACAAACAGACAATGCATTTTACCAGGGTACTCATGTCATATTCTTGCGTTACATAAAATTTTTTTCTAACCCTTTAGAACATTTTTTCGCTTTTTAAAAGAATTTTTCTATCAGTTTTTGCATACATTAAAGGATATCCGTAAACCTTGAAAGCTTTGTGATCAATATTGTCTGAAATGCGCAAATGTAAGGAAATTTATAGTCAATTTTCTTTTATTACGTTCTTTCTTTACTAGTTTCCATAGAAGCTTTGAGCAGAGAAATGCATATAATCAACTTTTCAGAATGACAGTTATACTGAAAATCAAGTATAATAGATGCGTATATGTCTCTTATACGTCATATAAATATCTTAAATTTAACATCAAATAGCAATTTCCTTACGAAGGTTATTTTCCTGTAGCTTTCAATTATTTTGTGCCTGTATAGAAGTCTGTCTTAAACAAATCAACGTCAAGATATCCCATTCCAATTGATTCGTTCTGCAAAGTTCTATTGTGAATCATATTGAAAAGGCAATTATTGAACTTTGTGAACGAATCATTGATGGTTGTCTGATTCAAAGAAGAAACCCTAATTTCATTTTTAATTGGACATTTATGAATAACGTGGTCTTTTCATTGATACATCCGAAAGTATAAATTAATCAATCAAGGCATTTATTTTAGGTGGTTCGGACCTAAAAATTATGTAACCTCAAGCTATTTTTCTATATACACGTGATATCTTCAAATCCATCACGTATCGCCTTCCTGGAAAATACCTGTAATAAGGTCTAGCATTCCCTGAAGCTTCTTGTTTTAACACCCTTTTATAAACTTCACTTGTATGCAACGGAATCTTTGAACTCAATTTTTACCTACTTTATAAGGTCAGATAAATTGGAAACTTTGCTCACTTGTCCAGGACCGATGATAATACAAAAATTTAATAATTTTGTTCCATTGTCCTGATCAGGATCTTCAGGAATAGCGAATTCCTATTTTCTGATCCCATCCCGCATCTGGCGACTAATTCCAGATCCCATTTCCAGATTTGGCGACTAATTCCAGATCTCATTTCTAGATTTGGCGACTAAAAGATTAAGTTACAACTTTAAAGCGAAAATACTCATTGTTAATACAAATACAACGAACAAAAAAAATTAATTCATCAATAAATAAATGACAGTTTAAAATTTTTTAAAAAAATAAACTCGCTTTTATTGTAGATTGAACTAAAAAAATGAAAAATAAATTATAGTTTTAAAAAAACTAAAAAACACCTTTTGTAGTTAATTGAACTAAAAACAGTAAAAAATAATTCTCAATATAAGAATGAAACGATTAACGAGAAAATTAATGTCATTAAGGTAAAAGCGTGGGGTTCTCGATATCAGTTGTTATAGTTTCTTGCTATTTATATTCAGAAATGCAGATTTAGTGTAAAAATGTAGTATAAAGCATCCCACGCTTTTACCCCAATGACATTAATTTTTTTATTAATCATTATGTTCTTATATTAAGAATTATTTCTTACTTTTTAGTTTGATTAACTATAAAAGCGTGTTT
Source organism: Trichonephila clavata (assembly GCA_019973975.1). Lineage (NCBI taxonomy): Eukaryota > Metazoa > Arthropoda > Arachnida > Araneae > Nephilidae > Trichonephila > Trichonephila clavata. The sequence continues at coordinate 33,669 of BMAO01023698.1, forward strand.
TTAATTCTAAGAGAAACCAATTTTTGGAAATCAAAGAAAACTCGCTCTAAAGTTTGGAATCGATAGAACAGGATAAAAATCCTGTTTTCATACCGTTTAATTCTTGTTTTTCTATTTATATTGCTCCTATCCTATAGACTATGTATATTTATCCGCAGAAAGAGATTATTTACCAGTTTCAGACATTTGCAGCATGTGTAGAAATTTTATCGGATACCCGTCATTAAATATTTCAAACAACATGTTTCTAATCGTGCTCGTACATTTAAAATTCAAATTAACTATTGTAACTGAATTCCATTCATGTATTATAATTAACCGTCATTTTAGTCCAGTGTACTTTTAGACCGACTAATTAATCGTGCGTGGTTAGTATTGAAGTTGCAAAGTATATTCTCCGAAAGTTACACATTTGAATGTTTGTTAAACGGGCTTATACAATAATGATTATTCTGTTGTCCAGTATCTTTGTCTAGACAGAATCACCAAAATTCATTCGCGAGGGCATGTATTATATACTTAATACACTGAATTGTCATATTTACATTAATTTAAAAGGTAAATTGAAGTTACTGAATATTTTGAGACCTTATTACGGTGAATGATATGAATTTCTATCTTTCCAGTACTTTTTTTTGCGCTTAATAGAGGTGTTGCCCTGTTTATATAAAAATATTGCCTCCTTCCTAGAAAAGCCTCACTTTTAAGTATTTTTACATCGTATTTTGATGCCATTATAGGTAACAAGATATCAATCATTGGCATGGCCAAGTAATTTTAGCTCGTTTTTCCCATGTTGCATTTTACAATAATGCAACTAATGAACTTTTTACTAACAGAAAGTAGTGTACTGTACCGCTCCGCTAAATGTACTACTATTGAGCTGAAAAGAAATAATGACACAAATCTGTATCAGCACTATAAAAAGCAAAAACTAGCGAAATTCAGGAAAATTTGTAGGAAAATTCGGGAAAAGTATGGGAAAATTTAAATATGATTCGGCTCATCTTGGGCACAAATGCGACCCAATACCGAAAACCCGAGGTCATTTGGTCGCTTATTGGCTGAGAAAAAGGTACGACACAAAATATGGGACGAAGACGAAATTTGCGTCCTAATAGCGCTTTTGTTCCACTACGTGAAAAACGCGCTAAAAATTACCAAAAGGTTTATTTTTATCCCAGCTTTTGAATAACTGTTTACTAACGTAGCACTACAAACAAGGACGTCTTAAGGCATGGGCCGACAGGCTCCGGGCCCTGGTCCATACCCACGATGAAGGCCTCGTTTTGTTCTCGACTCTGTCTTAATAAGATCGTGATCCGGTTAATTTTTATGTGGTCAAATATTATTCCCGTATATATTCTCCGAAAAAACAGGGAATTTCAAATTTCATGTCAACTGACAAAAGTCCATGTCTATGCCTAGGGCCTACTACCATAAACAATCATTTAGCTCATTTAATCGAAATGCGGTCCTCGGTCGAACCGGTTTGTGCCTATGTTTTTGAGGTTGTGAGTCTTGCACGTTTATTTGTTTCAAATGACCGTTCGAACGAGTATTTGGCAATGCGTGACATATACTGTACCCTTTTAAATATCTCAGGTAGGGCCTACTCTTGCATAGGGGCCCAGGACCTCAAAAATCTTAATATGTATCAAGGCCCAGGTCCTCCAAGTACCTTGTGACGTACTTGACTACAAAGTAACAAGAGGTCTAATGATGCCAGACCTCGAAATTTTGAGCCACTACACCTGAGCGTCTGAAATTCTTAGTTTTTCGGAGAGTACAACCGGAAATAACATCTGACCGTTGAAATTATTCGAATTATGATCTTATTAAGTGCCAAGAGTATTATATATTAAGAAAAAGATGAATGATTTCTCTTCAATTCGATACACAGAGAGAAATTCTAATGAGATCTGGTAGAGTAATCTTAAAGATCTTCCCATGTGACCAAGACGTAAAGCAGTTGCCGAGTTTCGTCTGACTACTGGACCCGACTCTCCTCAAGCAGCTTTATCGAATTCCTGTTGCACAGGCCTCTTTCTGCATGCCCTGTGATATTTGGGAGGCCATGGATGCTGACCACATTCGCCACTGCCCAGCACTAAAGGTCCCTGGCTTGCCAATAAAGATCACCTTTGTGCGATCTTTATTGGCAAGCTAGGGACTTGTTAGGTTCATAGACTTTTCTCGCCACGTTTTTATTTCTTACTTTGTTTGTCTTGTCTGTTTTTGTTCCTACCCTCTTGTAGTGTAGTGGTCTTTTGTAACCCTGCCCGTTGAAAAAAAAACATTATCTTATTAAGGCTGAGCCGAAAACGAGACGGGCTCCCATTGCGACCGAGGACTTGCGCTCGGGTTCAGCTGGCCCATGCCTTAAGACATCCCTGCTGATGCATGATAATTCTGTCTCGGATCAAAGTCCTCATATTGATTTGGTATGAAAGGAGGGTGAGATACCGGCCTAGGTGTCATCCTTGGTAATAATTACGAGGTCCGTCACAAATAGTGCGCATGTTTCTTTCAGTGCGCCCTTAAACACTCACTTGACGATTTTATTCTGTGAGGATTGCCTATAGATTATTTAATTAATAATTCTTTTTTCATGTTCTGGTTTAAAATGCTTTCTTCTAAGCCCTTCCTTCTTGCTCCCGTCAAAATCACGGAGTGAAATTTCCCCCACTATTTCTCGTGCCCGTGATATTTCCGGGCTGGAGTAATCAAAAATAACGCGCTAAAAAGATTAAAACTATTTGTTTCTCGTGCACAGAATAATTTTTATTTTTACCAGATTATTAGTAACATGTTTAGAGATAAATATTTTGTTTTAAACAAGATGGCAGCTTATTTAAACATTCATATTAGCAATAAGTTTCTTTTTGTAACCTTAATCTCAATTACTTAGTTCCGCTCTTTGTGAATACACGTGGGTTGTGCATTCTGTGATAATATATATATATATATATATATATATATGTATAAATATATTAATATTGTATACATAATGGAGTTAATAAGGAAGTGTGAATTGGATTCTACTTCAAATATAAATGAATCTGCGAGACATTCTGAAATAACTGAATGTTTTAAAAGTTTGGTTAGTGAATCTGGGCAGTGATGATTGATTTGTATTCCTGTGATGTTGGCCTTTGCTTCACATGGTTTGAAATTTATCTAATAAAAAAAATTACTAATGTGTTTGCCCAAAATATTCTCCTTTGATGTTTCAAACACGTGTTTTTTTTGTGTTTTTTTTTAAATTCTATTTGCTGGAAAATCAATATTCAGTCATAATAGCCATAAATGTTGGCTTTTCTTAAAATTAATTTCTTGTATTTCAAGCTAAAAGGTTACCTAAAAATTACAAATAAATACATATATTTAACATTCACCTTGTTTTCCTTTTCTTGAGTAAAAAAATAGGCACTTTTATGATTTTTTTCTTTAAAATTATGCGACCGTTAAGCGGTTAAAATGATCGTAGAAAATAATATCTAAAAAATTCCAAAAGTATAGACTAAATTAGCTTTTACTTATACATCTTCCAAACGTCATCTCATTTAAAAATAGATATATAACATCTATTACAAATAGATTTCTCAAAAAAAACTTGCTTTTATATCTGCGATTCTCACCATTTTTAACTCAGGGCACACACACAAAAAATTCTTCCGCAGAATTTTTTTTAATCCGGTTTAAACCGATTTATAACTCACAAAATGAAGTTTTCATTTCCGAAACATCACTCTACTTCAATACTGGACTTAACCATTTTTTTTTTCTCTCCTCTTTTCATTCTTCCCTTCTTACTTACTTCGTTGATTGTCTAGGCTATTTTTGTATTTTTCTTTACTTTCCAACAACCACATTTATTCTTTTTTTCCCCTTTCTTTTTCGTTTTCATTTCTCCCCCTTTTTTTTTTCCTGCTTCTATCTCATTTTGCAGATTTTTTCCCCGATTCCCTCTTTTTAGTTCTTGATCGATGTCATTTATTGTAGACTTGAAAGGTTTATTCCAAAGTTTGAATGCAGCTGAGAACGAACGAATTTAAAGGTTCGTGTCTATGTACTGAAAAAGAGACTAGAAATTTCGAATTGAGAGAATCGAATGATAGGAAATAGTCTTCTTTTATATCTTTTTAGCTATTTTGGAAAGTGAAACGAATATATGTAAAGAAACTATTTTTACTGATAAGGAATTTCACCTATCGTGGCATTTCTCTCAGATGTAGATTAGAGATGTCAGGGTATATCCAAAGAGCTTATTCAAAGCAAAGTTTCGGTACAGCTCAGCTCGTTCTGAGGAATCAATTCAAAAGTACGTGATCGGTTGGTTTTTCTTTTAAATTTCGATGTTAGAGCTTTTTCAATAATTAAAAAAAATTGCGCAAAAAAAGTAACAAAAAAGAAGACATGCATATCATGAATGAAAATACAAGGAACATAAATCAATTGTGTGTGAAAGAGAATTTTTGATTTTTTACAGATTTTACTATCGAATGTACTTGTAAAACAGAACCAGTTTTGTAATATCTTCTTTGAGTTAAGCAACAATATAACCAATATATTCTTGTAAAACAAATTACAACTTGTCGAACATTTGACTTGTATCTGAATTTTAATATTTGAAATGCTCTACCGTTTACAAACAAGTCATTTTTTGAAGTCATACTCTGTATACAATTATTCTTAAAATTAAGAATAAAATTTAGATTTATAAATTACATTAAAATAAAAATATTTTAGCTAAAATGACTGTATATCATTAAATTATTAAAGCTTAAAAACTTCGAATGTCATAGAGAGATTTAGTGACTGAAATTTCTCTTGTCCAATTAGAGCCGGAGTTAGTTTGGATGCCTGACCAATAAGTAAGCAGTTTATCGTAACGCAGTCTAATACATTCAATCTGATTTCAACTTAAAACAGTTCTATGCTAAAATTTTCAGTTTGATAATTTTTAACTCATGGTTTGCCTTGCTAAATTGTTTTTAATATGTGTTAATATTTATATTAGTACATGATTTTTTTATAAGATTCAAATTTAATAAAATTTCCAAATGTTTCAAAAAAAAAATTATTTATTAAAAATATAAACTGAAAGTAGTGTTTCTAAATTGGTTTTAGTAACAAATTTAAAGAATATAACATTCTTTACATAAATGATTACTGACACCATTTAATGCGATTAGAAATATTTTTCGCAAGGCCAGAGATCAAGCCAAGACAGTCAAACAGGGTGCATTTGTCTTATTAACTGGTTTTAAAATTGCATGTGCTTGGAGCTGTAGATGATATAAAAAGAGTACAATAAATTAATTGAATAAAACTGTGACTTTTTAAACTTGTATTTATCGATTTTTACTGTACAATTTATTATTTTTATTGAAAACAAAATTAACTAAAAAAATGGAATGATTTTGTAAAGGTGTGTCCAGTACCCTACATTAATTTTTACCTAAAAGTCCAGTATCCTACACTTTTATAATGCGGCTCTCGAACCAAAATAATTGACCACCCCTGGGTGGTTAGGCCAATGTACTGACATACCAGTTTGTCCAATAATTGAAACTAAAAAAAATCGATCAATTCTAATAACTTATGTTAATCTAATAAATAAAATTAATATAAACATTATATGTGTACTTATAAAATTTCTCAATAATTTAGAAATATTTTTTCATAAAGAACGTCATGCATAAGTTAATTTTCTGTTTAAAAAAATATATTTTTCTTTCTACAAAATAAACCATTTAGTCCTTCATCGCATTTATTTTAATCCATTTCCTTTTCCGTATCATTTTACAAAACCTATCAAAAAACAAAACCTTAAAAACAATAAAGTCCGCAACATTTCTATTTTTAGAGTTAAATGCATATCTCCAATATCTGCGTAAGATTAAACGGAATACCTTATCGATCTTCAACTTCTTCCAGAATATTACTGGATATTCCACTGACCATTCCAGACACTAAGCGAAATCCGATGGAGATTGCGTATCATGCTCCAAGAAAAAAAAATAATAAGATGGCGACCGACGAAACTTGAGTAAAAAGAATACACTTCAATATTGACATTTACCAATCGATAAAAGTTGAAATTAAAACCTTTCGACATTCATGACAGCTCTAACAATAAATACACCAGTAACTCCATTGCTACATTCTTAAATCAAGATTTCCAACAAGGACCTGACGGACTTTCAAAGATTCGATATTCGTCTGAATCTTGGTTGGCCATAGATCTTCTATTATGCCAGCGTCACTTTCGTATGGAATGTATCGATATTCTGTATCGATTCTAAAAACCTTTTTCACTATTATCGTTTAAACGCGTAGGCTTTGCATTTTTTTTGCTCTTCCTCCCCCCATTCACCATACTGAAAATCCTGTTAAGAATGAAGAGCCGTGAATCGTGAAATTTTTAGTTCGATACAGAAGAAAATTTTTTGATGGTTATTTATTTGAATTTTTTACTGTCTTTTTTTTTTTCTTTCCATTTATTTCCTTTGGAATCGTAATCGATTTGGTGGCTAGGCAGAATGATTGGGTTCGATCTCAGCTGTTCCAGCAGTACATTTTCCATGGACCGTTTGGCGGTTTTATTTCCCTCTTTATTCCTCAGATATATTGGCGACTTTTCATACTTTAAAAAGCTTTTGAATATTTCAGAAGTCCCGCCCGTCTGAGAAATATAGATAAGAACCTCTTTGAATACTTAAATCCCCGAATCAGAAAATTTTCTTTGAAAAAAATTTTTTTCGAAGGGGAGGAGAGAGGACTAACGAATCCCTCTATTTTTTAGTCTTCTCACGATTGGTTTATCATGACGTTTGTTATAACGTTGTAAATGTCAGAATGAATCGCGATTCATAAGATGTTTTATCAGAAGAAATTGTGGGGGATTGCAAGAAGAGGACTCATGAGATAACGACTGAAGAGAGTCCCCCCCCCTTTTTCTAACTCACCGTTGTTATATGTATTTTCATATTTGTAGGTATTATTTCTTTGTTCTAGAAATGTCCTTTTCTCGATGTATTCGTGTTGTTACGGTGCCATTTTGTTTCAGAATTTTTCTCACAATAAAAAGGTATTTTTCGTTTGTGTAGTATTTACGGTCAAAACGCAGACATCTTCCAAATAGTATTTTCTTTGATTTAAGTGGATGCCTGGAGTTTCTGAAATAACAAAGAATACAGAGAAATTTTGAGGTCATTTAAAAGAACTTAAAATAGGAAGCAAGTCGTTTTAAACATTCATTAATTTTAGCCATTACTAGAAGTATTCATTGTGCATAAATGCATATTTAATAACAAATTATAACCGTATATATGCAAAGATTTTTTTTATCTCAAAGGGTGTTTGGTGTCTAATTTAAATTTTTTTTTTTCACTCTTGCAAGTAATCAAGCACGTTTGATCAGTGGCGTAACGGAGAATATTAGGGCCCTTGTAAAGTCAGGTTTTGGGCACTAAGCCGGTTCTTACAAAGGGTATGTACGTGAAGTCAGTCAGCCATTGGGCCCCCCCCCCTAGAATCCTAGGGGTGTACGTTACGCCACTGAGGGGTGTACGTAACTCCACTGAGGGGCGAACAATGAAGGGTTTCGTGGGCTCAACCCACCATAGACCTACAAATTTTCAATTTTTACCATAGAGTTTACCCCTTGCACTTTCGTCTTCGTTGTTTTTAGAATGTTCCTTCCCTCTTACATGTCTTTGTTCTTCACTGGGTTTGATACAAGTAATTTAATGCAATTATAGAAGAAAAAAGACGTTATCGCCAATTTATTCAACTTTTAACAAAACTTACAGATCACATCTATTGTCTAGATTCTCTAGCTGGCCGCACATGTTTCTATAGCAGGGGTGGGCACTAAATCGATCAGGGTCGACCGCCAAGACAATTTGGGGTGACCCAGTGGCTTAACGGAGAACATTTCTGTTCCCTGGAAAGTCAAGTTCTGGGCCCCTAGGTTGGATTTTACAAAATGTAGGTACTTGGGGGCAGTCAGGCTTTGGGCCCCTTAGAGTCCATCCCTTCCCCCGAAATGTGGGGTTGGGGTGATGTACGTTACGCTACTGGGGGGGGGGGGTGATGTACGTTACGCTACACCTTTACTATGAGTTAAGATGCGCAAACTAAAAAAAAAACATTATGGAACAACAACGTCAGCTAGACTGGAGAATTGGCTTTTCATAATCAATACGACTGACCTACTTGTATCGATCTGCATTTTCATTGATGAATATAATTCAGACAATGTATTGTTCCCATTTCTCAGACGACTGCTTAGAATTATATACCGATATTCAAGATTTGTGGACAATATGCAGATTAAGTTTTCTTCTGACTAATAACGACTAGAACTAACTTTGAATGAAAATGATTTATTTTTCAATGTATTTCATAATAAATGCAATTTGTGGGTGTTATTATTATCTTCAGTTTTGCTTTAAATGTGGTTTAAAGCGAAATTTTTTAATGTAATTATGTAGATAAGTATATATATTCTGAATTAAAAATTGCCACAAAAATACTGTTGTCTCACCAAACCTACTCTACTGGATGGACCGCAACGCCTTGTAAAAATTAGTAGACTGTACCATAAATATTCTACCATCCCCCCCCCCCCTTCTATAGTGATCTCGTAGCATCTGATAACATAGCATTTCTATAAGATTACGTACGAGTGTGATACATATTGCTCGTGCTGCCCTCTAGTGAAGACTAGATGTTAACGTTATTTACATGTATAAAATAAAACAATGCAATTTTGTGCTGCAAGAATAAGAAAAAATTCATGATTTGACTCCTTCCAGTAATTTCCTTCTGTATACTTTTATTTTCACAATATTTTGTTGTTTTATATGTTTAATTAATACACTTAACTAAATATTCTTAATGTAAATTTTTTTAATTGTTTAAAACAAACTTTCCTATTTGGACGCCTTTGTTTTTGAAATCAAACGTTTTGTTTGGTTTTAAATTCTAGAAATTATCAGTTTTTCTTTTAAAGAAAATATACCTTAATCAAAAGACTAATTGTGTTAATTACATATATTCTATTTATGGAGAGTGAAAATAATTGTAAATATAAATGTTTTTCTAATTTTAAAAGTCATACATTTGTAAAAAGAATAAAAAAATAAACTTTTACATCGAGGCAGAGTGTGATATAAATATATTTCAAGGGAAGGTATTTTTTAAGATAATAATTTTAAAAAAACATTTTCTGAAAAAGTGATAGTATTTTAAAATGATTGATTTTTTTCTAATTCTTTATTCGAAATGAAAGTTGGTATAGGTAATTTCAGTATTTAAGCGTAGAGCAGTCTGAGATCTATTTTATAAATCTTTGCAGGGACACCTTAAGACTCTTTGTGGCCCTGGGCAGTGGCACACACACAGGGGGGGGTCCTAGGGGTCCGAACCCCCCTCCCAATCCCTTGATTTTTTTCAATTGATGATAATCCCCTATATATGTAGCGTAAAATTTAATAAAAGACTTGTAATTAACAATTTATTTTATTAATTTATGCTAATTATTAATTCAATAATTTATTTTTTACTGTTTTTTGTAAGCAAAATCGACAAAATCAGAAGAATCAATTGGTGTTCTCTTGAGGTATGATACGAGTTGGGGGACTTTCGACCATGGACTCCCCCCCCCCTTGAAAATTTTTTGTGTGCGCTACTGGACAACGGTCATCACATAATAATGCAGTCCTACCACTTTTGCCAGTTTACATGCAGTTTGAAGTTCCCTGTTTTCGGATAATACAAATATGTACGAGAATTATATATATATTTGATCATTAAAATTATCCGTATTATGATCTTATTAAGCCAGAGTCGAGAATGAAACGAGGCCCCCACCGATTGCAAGGCCCGGACCCAGTTGGCCCATGCCTTAAGGCGTCCTGAATCTCTGATGTCTTTTATGTATATTTTCTCTTAGTTTCCAATCAATTTATTGGAAAAAGAAATTGAAAAAAATTAATTAAGCCTTTTTTTAAATATATATTTTGAAATTAGCATTTTAAATTGCTTTTCTAATATGAAACAGAGCAATGACTGTTTAATGTATTTTTTTTTTTTACAGTTTTATTATTACCCTCCAAAGTAAAGCACTAAAAACCGTGCATCTTCGCTTTAATCCATTGACCTTTAGGGAGGGGTCCTTTATCGAGTATATACCGGAGGCTATAATGCATATCCCGATATCTACATATACCCCTGTTGCAAGAGATGGATTGTTCGCAGGAAGATTAAAAAAAGTTCCTTACCGGACCCCGCATTCAATCTCGCACGTTCTTTCCACGCTCGAGGGTTTTGTAAACTCGTGCCGTAACAAATTCGATCACGCTAGCCAATTTTCACTTTCAGGGGTCTTCTCCTCCCCTGCGGACATCCCATGACATCACCCCCAAGAACCATTTTTTTCCTCCACCCCTATTTCCTCATCCGCTATACACATGCATATAACATAGAACGCTAATAATGCGCACGCGCTCTCTTGTACAAAAGGCAGTGGTGCTAATCAATTGACAATCCACAAATCCATTTCAATACGCCAGACGTGTTGTATATATACATGCATCAAGACACCGGGGTGGGGTGTATCTGTGAACTTCTTACGATGTGTATGCTTTTGGGGAAAGGGGGAAGAGTGTAAAAAGTCATTGAATTCATTCATGAGTCATGGTTGGTGCACTCCCCTCCTTTTTTACCAGAATGGGGTTGGTTCGAATAGGGCTTCCTCTTTGAATCCATCAGCTGTCAATCTAGTGGGTGGAAATGAATTCATCTCGTGATATTACGCTTCGCTGGATGAGGGAGAAGACAGACCCCCTCCCACTTTTCTTGTAAAGGGATAAATGATTTCGGAGATAAGTGTGGCACATTCATGGGTTCTTTAGTGTTGAATTTCTTTCGGTCTACGTAATGGTCGTAAGGCTTTATTAATAAAAAGCTGAAATAAGATAGCTGATGGTGAGTTGTTTTGAAAGGAAAAGAATTGAGTGAGAATGTATTGTATTCAATATACAACGCATGGTTGGTTTTAGTTGATTTGATATATACAATTTTACATTCAAAAAGCTAAAGAACAAAAGGAATAGTCTTACACTTACTTATCAAGCATGTTACAAGGAAAGCAAGTTTTAATCGTGATATCAAACATTTAATTATTTAATCCTTATTGCATCAGTTATATAAATTTTAATGCCATATAATTCTAGCTATACAATTTCTTTGGGAATAAGTCCTTCATTTTCATCTTGTACCTCGGTGTCTTTTTTTTTTTTTTACTCCTTGAAATATAATATTTTCCTTATTTTTTTATTTGTGTATTCAATCCAATGCCTTATTCGTGATTATTTATACAATAAAATTCTGGTTGTAACCTCTGTTACTGTGACTGTCTGCCAAACCACCAAAAGTGTCCTCTGAACATCACTTGTCTTCAGTAGAGGTCAAAAAAGGAAAAAATGTGGTTGCTATGAAAAACCTTTCATGTTCTTTGCCCATTATTTTTGTTAATAATATGTGAATATTTTTGTGTAACCTAACTTAAATTAATAGACTGTTACATTAAAAGACTACTGAACCTAACTCCAAATACTCTTGTTGGTAGGGTCAAGGATGTCTTAAGACATTTTGAGTCCTTGGCCCCTACATGTATGTAGGACATATAAAAGTAGACAGTGCATAGCATAAGTTGTCAAATACTCGTACAAACCCGAATGTATGACTTACAACGCACAAACTTGCTCGACCGACTGCCGCTGTTTGACTGAATGAGTAATGATGGTATAAGGTGGTAGGACTGTACATGGACGACTATCATCACATGTAGCCTCCAAAATTCTCGGTTTTTCGGACAATACAACCGGAAATAACATTTGACCTTTGAAATTATTCGAATCATGATCTTTTTAAGGCTGAGTCCTGAACGAGAAGAGTGGTGTCCGAGGTACTGGGCCCGGGCCCAGTTGGCCCATGCCTTAAGACGTCCCCGGGTAGGGTGTAATTCGCTGTAGCTTTTGTTTTGATTGAAAACCAGAGATAGAGATGATACTCTTTTAATTATAAAAAAAATATATTATCTGCGAATATTTAGAAAGCATACTAATAATCTGCGAATATTTAGAAAGCATACTAATAATCTGCGAATATTTAGAAAACATACTAATAATCTGAGAATATTTAGAAAGAATACTAATAATCTGCGAATATTTAGAAAGCATACTAATAATCTGCGAATATTTAGAAAGCATACTAATAATCTGCGAATATTTAGAAAGCATACTAATAATCTGAGAATATTTAGAAAGCATACTAATAATCTGAGAATATTTAGAAAGCATACTAATAATCTGAGAATATTTAGAAAGCATACTAATAATCTGAGAATATTTAGAAAGCATACTAATAATCTGAGAATATTTAGAAAGCATACTAATAATCTGAGAATATTTAGAAAGCATACTAATAATCTGCGAATATTTAGAAAGCATACTAATAATCTGCGAATATTTAGAAAGCATACTAATAATCTGAGAATATTTAGAAAGCATACTAATAATCTGAGAATATTTAGAAAGCATACTAATAATCTGCGAATATTTAGAAAGCATACTAATAATCTGCGAACATTTAGAAATTATACTAATAATCTGCGAACATTTAGAAAGCATACTAATAATCTGCGAACATTTAGAAAGCATACTAATAATCTGCGAACATTTAGAAAGCATACTAATAATCTGCGAACATTTAGAAAGCATACTAATAATCTGCGAACATTTAGAAAGCATACTAATAATCTGCGAATATTTAGAAAGCATACTAATAATCTGCGAATATTTAGAAAGCATACTAATAATCTGCGAACATTTAGAAAGCATACTAATAATCTGCGAACATTTAGAAATTATACTAATAATCTGCGAACATTTAGAAATTATACTAATAATCTGCGAACATTTAGAAATTATACTAATAATCTGCGAATATTTAGAAATTATACTAATAATCTGCGAACATTTAGAAATTATACTAATAATCTGCGAACATTTAGAAATTATACTAATAATCTGCGAGCATTTAGAAATTATACTAATAATCTGCGAGCATTTAGAAATTATACTAATAATCTGCGAGCATTTAGAAATTATACTAATAATCTGCGAGCATTTAGAAATTATACTAATAATCTGCGAGCATTTAGAAATTATACTAATAATCTGCGAGCATTTAGAAATTATACTAATAATCTGCGAGCATTTAGAAATTATACTAATAATCTGCGAGCATTTAGAAATTATACTAATAATCTGCGAGCATTTAGAAAGCATACTAATAATCTGCGAACATTTAGAAATTATACTAATAATCTGCGAACATTTAGAAATTATACTGATAATCTGCGAACATTTAGAAATTATACTAATAATCTGCGAATATTTAGAGCTTGGTTCTCAGTTTGTGATCCGATGTGTTTACTTATTTTCAGTAATAGTGACCAAGACCGCTGGGTTGTCAAGCTGCAGTTGCAGTTTTGGTAAGAAGCATGGGAAACAGTGAGAAAAAAATCAGTTAAGTTTGGTAAGAAGTGTAAGATATATTCGAGATTTCATGGGAACAGTTACTAAAAAATTTTTGGGATTTAATAGTGATGTACGCTGTTCACTTGAAAAGTTTCAATTCTTCCTATATACGGAATTTAAGGTATCCAACTACTTGCGACCACATTTTTTTAAGAAATTGGAGACATGGATATTTTTTGTGAGATGTTTAGTACATTTTAGGAAAAATATGCTAAAATTAAAAAGAGAAAAAGAAATTATTATTACTAAAATGGGAAAAAATTCGTAAAAATTTACGAAAAATAGCATTCAGGGGGCCCATTTTGTACCAAAGGTTTATCAACAAATTTTCAATTTTTCAATTCTGATGTGCCACTATGTTATTCATTTTTAAAATGACCATCAGGATAAGAGATATTTTAATTTTTACAAAAACTAGAGCACTTTATCTTAGATATTATATGAAATTGCTTAAAAATTTGTGATTACATTAACTTAAGAGTCTAAATTTTGTAATAAAACAGTGATTGATAAACTTGAAATTTATAACATTTCTACTATATTATACAGAGCGTACACAAAAAATTTCAGTTAATTATTTTCAAAACTTATTTAGCAATCGCGCTACCCGCGTTTAAGCATTTTCAAAAAAACTCATTGCGAGTAAAACGCGTTTTGTACTATATCTTATTTTAAAGTAATAGCATTTGCTTTTAATAAAACACTTGTAGTTTTTGTTCTAGTGAATGGGGAATAATATTCTTGGTATTTTTATAAAGCTAATAAAATGGCCAATAAAAAATACAATCATTATAAAATTTGTCGATTTTTGGCAAAATTCACAATTTTAGGGTAGTTGGATACCTTAAAAATACTTCGTTTACGGTGTATATATTAACAATGAAAACTTATTTCCAGAGAAAATAGTATTCAAAGAGCAAATGAAACCTTTAATGGTGTAAAATTAGATCTGAATAATTTTTTTTTCATTTTAGCTTCATAAAAATTTTATTATTCATTGCAATACATTTTGTAAATAACTACTCAAAAAAAATTATTCTAGCAAAATTATTTTTATTATTCCATGGATTAATTTATTTCAAGTACTTTTTTTAGACAATTTTTTTCCTGAAAAAATTTACGTTATTATGCATTTTAATCTTAAAACAATCTAAAATCAAAATTCTTGAAAATTTGAAAATATGCATCGAAAGAGAGAGATAAAAATGAACAAAATCGATGATGACGTTTATAACCGTTTAAAATATCTTAAGCTAATGCGATTTAAATAAAATGACATGTCCAAATAATCTATCTTATAATGATATAAATGTCACATTTATTTACACCACGGCATATTTCGAGGGGGGGAAAAATCTTCTTTTACATTCAAGCAGCAGTGATCCATGAAGATCTTTCAAAATAAAAATCTCCTTAATCCTTGCAGACGATATTTAAATAAGATTATGTATTAATCAAAAAAATTCGATTTGATGCAACTGAAAAAATGCATCCGCACATAAGCCGTTCCACGAATTCTTTTTAAAAAAAAAACTCAGAGTCTTTTAAGAAAAAAAAACATATAAATGTAATGCAGCTTTAAAGCCTTAAAAAAGCTCCTTTTGATGACCCAATACCCCAACCCTATATTCAAGACTCATCGTTATAACTCTATTATTTTGATCCATGCCTTCTAGAGACTTCTGTACTTAAGAGCGTCCTCTATGAAGTCCTTTTTTATTTTTCCAAGTTGATGGCAGAGGATTACAAGAAACGGGAAAAAGTAGTACAAGGTCCTTAAAAGTTGGATTGAAGTTGAAAACAGCTTTGCACTCTCAATATGAAGGCATTAAATTTCTCTCTCTTTTTTTTTTTAATATTATTTTAGTGTAAAGTAATATTTTTTCGTGAAAAATCTTGGAAGTTTTCGCTAAGATCCCTCGCTTCGTCTTGTTCCGTTGTCTTTAAGTCGGTGTAAAGCTTTTCAAATGTATCTCATCAATTGCGGTCTTAAATTGAGTGTGATAAAAATTTCTGGGATTCTAAAAATCGAATTGGAGTTGAAAAATTCTTAAATTATCTGTAGCATCTCGCGTTAAATTTCAAATTTTGACAAGTAATCCTGTTTTATAAATATGTGTTATAAATATTCTAGTTGAGTATATTTACTTTTACTTATAGAAAATGATTGTGTTTGTGGTATGATAACTATGTGTATGTGGTGTGATATTCTAAAAATTTGATGTGGCCGCGTTAGCCATATGGCTATTTTTAATTCCCACTTTTAGTTCTCACTCTCCCTATATATATTTTTATATCTTATTCCAATTTTACTTCGTTAATAAAATACTTTTTTATCTATCCTCTCAAGTTTAAATACATTTTCTTAAACTTGTACTGGATGACATTTGATGTTAATACAGCTTTTTTCAAATATTAATTCATTAATTAAAACTATTTAATTAATATCAGCTTTAGTATAATTTTTTTCATCAAAAGTAACTAAAATATTTTTTTTGTTGACCTAAGTAGGTATTAAATTTAAAAAAATTTGTTTTTATGTAGTGACAGATCTATACGCGTCCTTATACTAATCTTCTGGGGAATTCTTTGGGGCTACCAAAAATAATCAATCTTCTCCTGAGAAAAAGACGTGATATTCAAATTAACTTTATTATATATAGATCTAGTTCGCGAGTTAAAGGGAGTTAGTGAGTTAGAAAGTGAAGAAAGGTAGATAGTATAAAGTTTTAGAAGGTTAGTTAACTAAAAGTGACAAGAGAGATACATGGTGAAGAAAACCGCGAAAGGTTAGAAAGGCCTTGTGAGAGATTAAAGACAGGAAGTTGATATTGATAAATTAAACCTTAATTGATTAGAAGACTGCCTACAGTTCAGGTATTGTCACTTTCATATTACGTTTGAAATTTAAAGTATTAAAGAGGTTAAGCGGCCAATAGTTATATATCTACAGTGTAAAGTAATATTGAGGTAGAACTATTATTATCAAGTGGTTTATTAGATGATTCGCCCAAAACGCGACTCTCGTGGTCTCCCTCTGTTGACTGATTGGAACATCCTATTTATTGTGTTGCATTGAATTGTGTTTGAGTCGATTAAAGAGGTAAATAAAATAATTGGAAATTATCATGTTGAATAATCCTTCACTTCCTTCCACACCCTTAGCTGGGTCACAGGATAGAAGGGAAGAAGGGTTATTATAATGTTACCTGTATGTTTATTTTGAATTGAATTGAAATCCAATGAAAACGTTTGCTTTTAAATAGATTCGGATAATTACATCAATACATTCATACAAGACAAACATCGGATGTGAATAATTTATTTCAATAATAATATTCAAAATAATTATTTTAAAGGAAAATATATAAAGTTTTTATGTAAGGGTTGAAATCAAACCAGTTTCTTCAAAACAGTTTTTATCAAAACAGTCAAACAATCAAAACAATTTTTATGCAAGTTGAATCAAATGAACGAAAAATCAGAACTACTACAATGAATAGAAAATGCAGAAATTTTATTTTTCTGCTTTTAGTATTAAAAGAACAGATTAAAAAAGAAGCGAGGGAAACTCCATGAAAAAGGGAAACTTAAACAATCACTGCTATATTTGAAAACAATTTTCCAAAACTCTCAACTGATATTACGCAAATATTATTTCAATATACTCTCTTAACATATGCCTAATAAATAATGTGGGACATCGTATACAGCTGAAAGTCATTATGCATGCAATATTTCAAAATATTTTAAATCACTGGAAAATATCACATCTTTTTGTTGAAATATACAAGCAAGATTTATATCGCTTTAAAAGTTTAATAACGAAGTTATCCGCTTGGTTAGTTTCAAGAAAAATATAATTTACTACAATAATGGACTTTTTATCCCATTTATGCCCGCACGTTTATAATTTGCTGCAATTTTTCTGCCTGGTTAGAGTTAATTTGTATTTTTACATTTTTGAATGAGTTTGCGTAAAAGGATCATTCTACCGAATGTGAATCTGGAGTTTAAAATATTTGTAATTTTTGGTATTTCAAGTCGACTGAACGCAAAAATAAATGATGTTCATTTTTTCTTTCACAACATGTTCACAAGTTTTGACAATGCGTTTAATTATTTCGTTAATTAATTTTAAAGTGAGTCACAGAATAATATCTTTAAATAATTACGGTTTACAGTGAAGTAAGAGGGAAAAACTAAATGTATGATAAGATTGTTTTTTATTGGCGGATAAATTGGTAGAATGATGTTATTAGAAAAATCCCGGGTCTATATAAAACTAGTATAAAAACGTAATTTCCTAAGAAGTATTTCTAGTGTTAAAACTGAACTATACATTTTTCGTTTTCTAATTTTTCGAATTATTAATATATGGTTAAAATTAAATAACCTATATGTATGAAAATATGTATACTTTGTACAAAGAAAATTTTTTAAATGAATTTTTTTCCAACGAAATATTTTTTGCGATTATGAAATTCATTAGTTACTTAGAAACATAAATATTATTTTTAAAGACTGGTCAAACATTTAACATAAATTGTATAATTCATGGTAAATTTAAGAAAAAAAAGTATAGAATTATTATTATAGCGATATTATTTGACTTGGCAACATACTAAAGATGTTGCAGAGAGTTTTCCTTATCAGCAATACTATAATAAAGGATCGCATATCTTTAATTTACATTACCTTCAAAGTTGTAAATAAAGATGTAATATGAAAAAAAAATTAAGTTAATTCCTAATTAGGTCAACAAAGAAAATTTTTATTTACTTTTAATTAAATAGTTATAATTAATATAAATATTATATATACTTATGACAGAATCACAATATTAAATGGCAAAATAGAAAGCAATTTTCCTTGCTATTTTCCAGTTTCCTTTCTATATATGGTGTTGGACTGTTATTTTTGTTTGTTACTATATATTCATTAATTAAATTTAATTATTCTAAAAAAATAGTATAGTAAAAAAGAAATCACATTCTCGGAAATTAGGCCATCCCAGTTAGGGTTCGAACCCACAACATTGGATTAGAAGTCCAACGCGCTAGTCATTGCGCTACAGGGACACGACGAATAAGTTTCTTTTCTATATATGCTGTTGGACTATTATTTTTGTTTGTTACAATTTATTCATTTTTAAATTTAATTAATGAATTAATATTTGAAAAAATGTATTAATATCAAGTGTCATCCACTACAAGTTTTAAAAAAATGTATTTGAACTTGAATGCGTGGATGAATAGAAAGTATTTTATTACTATTGAAAATTTGAAAAACATATGCAGGGAGAGAGTGAACAAATAGTAGGAATTCGAAAAAAAACTTCTAACATGTTTTTGCGGTATTATAATGGTGTACTTCTGTCTATATTCTTATGATATAATAGCAAAGAGCAAGGCACAAAAAGAAAGAAAAAATAATTTTTAGTAATGCAATACGAATTCCTTTCCATTTGACACTAGGTTACGGAAACTTTTATACGCCTATCTTTACTGTCACCATTCATATTAACAGGCATAGTAAACCTTATATTGTCTTTAAAAAAGATTAATTTAATTTTTAAAATTAATCACAAAAACAGTGTTGAGTCCCGTGAACCTAGTGTTAAATCATAAAACATTTTCACCGGGTGCTTTTAATATTTTCGAATGTGAACTTTGACGATATATGAGATTATTAACTTATGAAGACATTAAAGATATGCATAATTGAATAAATGTGGTTTTTTTAACAGGAAAATTAATTATCCAATAAAACTTTGCTTTAATGAGAATACCATTACCAAAAAAACACAAATATTTAAATAAAAAATATTTTAAAATGAAATTTTTATCCTTTTGGCCCATTTATTTCCAAATAAATGAAAAATATAAACGAATCTGTTACTAGCCCATTTACCACTCCTACTGACAATTACATAATAAAGTTTTAAAACGATCGCAGGAACAAACGACATAAATTTGATAATATGCCAAACTGGCATGCACTCAAACAACACCCCTTTCACCGTTCCCAGAGATATTGGAACTATTTACTTCTATTTATGTTCTTTTATTACTGTTTACATATTTACTGCTTCCTTTTCTTTTATTGGCATAGTTTTTGTGCCTTGTTATTGTTCCCGAGACTCGGCCCTAAAAGTTTATGATTTCTTACTAACAAAAACCGTTCCCCTTTCTAAACTATAACGATAAATCTATTCCTTCCACAAACATAAGAACCTTTCGGGATACAGAAGAACCCCTCTTTCCATCGACTCGAAAGCAAAAAGTTCCAACAAAGAAACAACTTACCGAAATGTACTTCGATGGGGACTGGGCTCCTATTCTTTTCTTTAAATACTGTTTCGATGGTTCGTCTCGACAACAATTTTTAGGATTGTATACAACCACTTCTGTGGAACACTGGTTTCAAGTATCCCTTATGAATGCCACGACAAACAAAGGCGGTTTGCTTCTTATACGTGTTTTTAAGTTCAACCACTTGGCTTATAATAATGATTCCTTTTGATAATACTTCGATGAAGAGACTGCAATAATTTGGAAATGGCTTTTCGAGTTTTGTCATTAGGGTGAAAAAATATCATTCGAATTCTGTATCGTTTTAGTTTGAGTAGAATGATGTTTGAAATGCTTGAACGTTTACCAGTCCAAAAGAGCAAAATTATTTTAATTGTATCGCGTAATTGAAATGGGATATAAAAGAAAATATTTTTGTACGAGTAGGCATTTATATTAATTTAGGGATATCATTTCATTTTAAGAGCTATTTCATTTCTTTTATGGCCTTAACTGGAAATGTTATTTACTTAATGCTTTTATTTGAATGGGAATAATTTATGGTCATTTTTTGTAGCAGATGCGATTGCCGAGAGGTCTGATTGCGAGTTCGTGGTTGAGGTTGTTTCCGTGTCTTGCCTCTTCACCCGGAAAGGTTACTTGCTTAGTTCTTTTATTTGTACGAGTGTGAGTCGGAAAATAAGATTCCCCTGTCGACTGGACTGTGGTCAGAGTTGCGTATGAAAGTCAAAGCATAGAATGAGGCATTTCTCATACCGCTTGACCGGCTTCAAAAAAGCCCTCCAAGAAAAATTATAGTCTTGCATACGGAAGAAGCGTTTAACGGCTTGTTTGACTTCACCGTTGCTTCACAAGCGCCTTCCGGTGAGATTCTTCTTCAAAGCCGGGAACAGATGAAAATCACTTGGTGCGAGATCAAGACTGTATGGTGGATGGTGTAGGTTCCACCCCCCCCCAACCAAGAGTTACAATATGGTTTTGCATTGCCATTGCCGATTGTGGGCTCGCATTGTCATCCAAATACAGAACGCCAGATTTGTGAAACTCTGGCCACTTTTTCCGAATCCCTCTGCTTGATCGCGGTCGACCTCTACCCTATCGTGAACGGGTATCTTGAGCGTTCACTTACTGTTTCGTCGTTCATCCATAGCCGTTAAACGCTTCTTCTGTATGCAAAGCTCTGAATTTTTCCTGGGGGGCTTTTTGAAGCTTATCAAGAGGTGTGGCTAATGCCTCAATGTACTTGGTACTTATGTGGAAAAACAAAGTTAAGTCTTATCTTAAATGTCTCATTCTATATTTTGATTTTCATACTCAACTCTGACCACAGTTGACCGGCGAAACTTATGTTCCGACTCACTCCCGTATAACAGTAATTTATGATCTGTTGTATGTAGTAAACTGGGTAATTGATTAGCGATGATCGAGAATTTATGACAGGAGTGGTTTTCTTGCCTTCTTAATTAGAAATGTTTCTTACTTAATTTTTTTATTTGAATTAGATACTCATTTACATTCAGTTTTCAGTACCGGGTGGAGTAACCGACTAATTGTGGTTGCGAACTTGTGTCTTGAGTTGTTTCTTTGTCGAATTTTGTCTCGTTACCTGGAAATGTTATTAGCTTAATTCTTTTATCTGAATGATAATCATGTATGAGCAGCTTCTAGTAGTATATGATGTAGTCGAAAAGTCTTGGTTGTGAGCTGCTTGTAGTTGTTGTTATTTCTTTACCTTGCCTCGTTACCTGGAAATAATGCTGCTTAGTTCTTTTCTTTGAGTGGCAGTCATTCATGGTGAGTTTTTAGTAGCAAACGCGGTAACCGAGTAGCCATGGTCACGATCTTGTGGAGGGCCATGTTTCCTAGCCTTGTCTTGTCTCGTTGCCTGGAAATGTTATTTGCTTAATTCCTTTATCTGAATGATAATCATACATGATCAGCTTTTAGTATTAAATGCTGTAGCCGAGTAGTCATGATCGTGAGCTTGAAGCTGCCATCATTTCTTTGCCTTGCCTCGTTACCTGGAAATGTTACTGCTTTGTTCTTTTCTTTGAATGATAGTCATTCATGATGATTATTTAGTAGCAGACGTGGTAACTGAATAGCCATTTTCGCGAACTTGTCGCCCCATTTCCTAGCCTTGTCTTGCCTCGTTACCTGGAAATGTTATTTGCTTAATTCTTTTATCTGAAAGATAATCATGTATGATCAGATTTTATTAGTAGATGCTGTAGCCGAATAGCTACAGTCGTGAACTTGCAGCTGCTGTTATTTCTTTACTATGCCTAGTTTCCTGGAAATGTTACTGCTTAGCTCTTTTCTTTGAAGGCAGTCATTCATGGTCAGCTTTTAATACCAGACGTAGTAACCGAGTAGTCATGGTCACAAGCTTGTGGATGGCATCGCTTCTTAGCCTTGTCTTTCCTGGAAATGTTACTTACTTATTCTTTTATCTGAATGATAATCACGTAAATCAGCTCCTAGTAGCAGATGTCACGGTCAGCAGCTTGCAGAAGCTATTGATTCTTTGCCTTACCTCGTTGCCTGGAAATATTACTTCCTTAATTTTTTTTATTTTCATGATTGTCATTCATAATCAGATGTGGTAGCCGAATGGCCATGGTCACGAGTTTGTGACTAGCATTTTGTTTCCTTGGCTTATTAACTGGAAATGTTATTTGCTTGATCCTTTGATTTCCATCATAGTCATTCATGATCAGTTTACAGTAGCAGATGTGGTAGCCGAATGGTCTTGGTCACGAGCTTTTGGCCCTTTGCTTGTTAACTGGAAAAGTTATTTGCTTGATCCTTTAATTTCCAAAATAGTCATTTATAATAATTTTTCATTAGTAGATGTGGTAGCAGAATGGTCAAGATCACAAGCTTGTGTCTAGTATTGTTTCCTCGGCTTGTTAACTGGAATAGTTTCTTGCTTAATTCTTTAATTTACATAATAGTCCTTTACGACTAGGTTTTACTGAGGTGCACCCACCGAGTGGTTATGGTGACAGAGTTGTTTCCTTTCAATAAAATATCATTAACTAGAAACTCTATGAATTTACTTCTTTAACCGAAAGGTCAATACATTGGGGATATCTTATTTCCATAAAAATAATTTAGTAACATTACGTTACTTTGCTCAAAATTTAAGCTTTTATTAAAATATTATTGTTTGTTGTTTCGTCCATGTAGTGCTAGGCTCGACCTTGCAGTGAAATCAAATGGCTCTTGCTAAATCGATGACTTTGGGCGAATAAAGCAATTGATGATCCGTGGGGTTTATGTTGTGGAGTTTAACCAATTTTGAAGGACAGTTAAAAATATGGTTGGGAGAAAATTGAATGTCAGGACAGTTAGGATAAGTATTATAACCAATGCCACTGATTAAAACTTTTTGGGAATTATTTCCTGAACCAAGCAGTGGACAATTGTTTGGGCCCAAGAGCCACATTTTGAAATCGGAAGATACCGGAAAACAGCACCTTTTTAAAATGATAGCATTAATTAATTAACTTTGCATCTCAGATTAGGTATAAATTACATAATGAAAATCAATAAATATGTTAAATGAAATATGGGCAATTGTGTACAAATTATTTATTGTACTAATTTTATATAACCTATAGCTGCAAGCCTCTTTAGTTTTAGATTTAGTTTAATAAGACAAATGTACCCTATCTCACTTTCCTACATTTTTTTTAAAAATTCGGATTGAGGTTGCTTGTTGGAAATCTCATCAGAGCTTGTAATTTAATATCAACCAACTTGTGTGTGTGTGCATCCATTTTTACTCTTGTTGATCTACATGCAAGAAACATTTTGATCTTACAATTCTGTGTCACACAAATATAAGGAACATTTTCTCTATATTTGGTTTTTTGATTTTCAACTTCGAAGACCACAAAAAGAAAAACATTTCCGGTTTGTTATGTGTCCTCCTTGCCTTAACCCCGAAAACTTATCAAAATGGTGACCATTTAAAATATCCGAACATGTTGAAATGACCATATTCGGTTAAAACATATATATTTTTTTGTTTTTATTTGTATGAGATAGAATTCTTTCGGATTTTCCCAACATATATTATTTTGTTTCTACGCTACTGAGAAGCCAAGTTGCAATCAATATTATAAACTTAGAAAAACCGGAAATGGGTCTTTAATCTACCAGAATTGGGCATTTATATTATTCAAAATCTATCATGGCGAGTCTGATAACTCAAAATGTTATAAATGTATTTCCAAAAACATTTTTTGAACGTGATATTGATTTTAATTTTTAGAGAATGTACTAAAATATCTCTTATTGTAGGTATATTTTTTGAGTTATGGCTTATTATCTAAATAGGGTCTCGTAAAGAATGTCACATTTCTCACAATATTTACTCGATCAGCTCTGTAAATTTTTAAAATTTTAATAAAACATTTCAATTTTAGTACATTCTCTAGAAAGATACATCTAATTGGTTTTAGAAATAATTTTACTGTTTTAAGTTTATTCCATTTTTTCCCTAATTTCTTTGAATTTTTTCAAAAATACAGCTAAACTTTCTTTTATAATTGCAATTTTTGTAAAATTTAAATATTTTTTTTAAGGAATTGTGTTAATTAAATATTAATATTTAGTGGTTATGATTTTAAAAGTGCATTAATAATGTTTTTAGTATGCTATTTTTAGAAAAAGTACTCCGAATGTTTTCGGATACCTTAAGAATATTTAAACCGTTTTGATGATCCTTAGTCATAAATGCATCGAAACTTTCATATGGAGACTTAAACTATTCCCTGAAATATTTATCATCTATTTATTGTCCAAAACACTACTTAAGTCTTTTGAAATTTATAATAATCCGTGTATTGAAATCAATTTTTCCATTGCCAAGCCACCCAACTTTTGGAATTACTTTTTTGATTTCGTTCAGAAGCGTGAATGTGTTTTTGGAAACCAACTGAAGTGATCAATAGAAATGCATCGAATGAATCTAACTTAATTCATTTTCGTCCTCACAGGACACCCATCCATACCAGTAATAACAATAATGAAGAAATTGCCCTGGACAAAGGTTCTCAAAACCATATGTCGCTAAGAACACCAAGTTCCGGTAACCACAAAAGAACCAGTCTTTTTCCATTTCACCTACATATAGAGTTCGATAATTTTTCCAAGTATTTTGGTTTCTTTGACTCTTTTTCTCGGTACTCAATAAATGTCAAAACGAATAAAAATCTTTTTGATGAAGAAACATTCATTCATTTTTCTTTTTTCCCATGTAAACCTGTCATATTTATGATTAAAGATTTTTATTCCCACACTTTTTGAAATTTGTTTTTATTCGAGAGGTACTTTTAATGAGTTTGAGAAGATATCATTCTTTTAAAGTGTTGATGTTAAAAGATACGCGAAAAGAAATTACTAGAAGGAAAAAGTTTAAATGAGTTATTATGAGTATATTTTTTTAAAGAGAAATGCATTAAGGCTTAGTTAAGTTCCTTTCATTTGGGTATTTTTTTAGTATTTTATATCGAATCTCGATATAATACTTTTAAAAAAAATTCCCAACTATCTTAGTTCCTTTTTAAGTTTTTTCCCCTTTTTGGTTAGAATTTTGTTTGTTCCTTTACCAAATAATCTTGGTAAAAGTCTTTTTTTTTTATTTGTGGTCCAAAATTTTAGATTAAAGTCTTTTAACTTCTTTTTGAAGAAAAAATGTTTAGAAAAATTAGAAATTAAAAGAATTTAAAAAATAGTTAAAGTAAATATATAAACTTCTAGCGTTAAAAGAAAATGCAATAAAAAATTTTAATGTCGATTTTCTATTCAATACTAATTAATCACGCTACCTTCAATGTAAGTAAATGTCAGATTAAAATATTTTTTTTTTTTTTGAAATGGTGCAAAATAGTTAAAAATATTTTATTTGAATAATCTAGATAATTAATGAATTAAAATCTCCATTTATACTTAATTAAAAATGTTTTAAATTATATTAGTTCAGATTATGTTTTAGAATTCTATTTGCTCATTTTTAGTTCTTAAGGAAGCGTACCCAAATCATAATTTTAAAAAATGAATTACCTGATTTATCCATTATTTTTTAACTATTTCTCATCAAGATCTGTTCTATTTACATTACTTCAATTTTATATTTGCTTACTTTTATTATATAAATGTAACATTGTGACCAGGAGATAAACATTCTTATTAAAACTTGGAGAATCTTAATGATAATCAAGGTTTTTGCGAGTTTTTGAACTTTTCTTCTGAAATTTTTCAGAATAAAGTCATAACTTCTACACTGTCTCATAAACTTTTACTTTTGGCTGAAATATTAGTTGTGGCGGATTACAAAAGGGTTAGAATTTCATTTTAGTACATAAATTTGTTCAAAATAATTTAACGTTAGCTGAATTAAATTTTCGTATATTATGAACTTTTTTTTTCAAAAAAATACAAAACTTTTTAAAAATTTGGTAATGAAATGGTTTCTTTGTTTTTTACATATTATAATATTTTAGTTAATGTTTTATAAGGCTGTACTAAGTATACTTATCAACAACTTCCTTATTTTTTAAATATCGACAGGAAGCTATTCTCCTACCTATGATTTGGTTGCTAACACTTCGGTTAGCATTGCAACTGATTTCTGAATTTTCAAGTTATGGCGGTTCTATCCGCGACTATACTCATACCTTGGGGACTATTCTGGGGAAAAATAATTAATTCAACCAACCTTCGCCAACCAAGAAAGCGTGATTATGTAAATGAAGTATGTTATATAAATTCTGTTTTCGCGAGTTTGAGTTGACACGTTGGAGTTGGCAAGTAGGAGTTAGCGTAGAGTCTGCTAATTAGTTGTTAGTTGAGGATTGAAAGATATAGCAATTAGTAAGAGGTCTTGGAGTTGTCCAGGAAAAAGATTACAGAGCGTAGATCCAATGACGTTGAAAAAGCCCGATAAAGATCACCTGCAAGTTTACAGTGTAGGATACGATGCATAAAAAGTACAGGTATTGTGAGCTTGATTAATTAGAAATTAGTTTATTAGTGTGCGACGTAGTTATATTTGAGCGTATTTAAGCTATCTTAGATTCAGTTGAGGGTCCATGGTAGTATCACTGTGTTACAGAATCCCACCTCTGCGCTCTACTATTTAATCACCTACTTTAATTAGATTGTCATTGTGTTTGATTTGATACTTGGAAATAATAAATTAATTGGATTGAAATCATGTCTGTGGATTATTCAGTATCTCACACACACCTAGCCGGGTTTACAGGCAGACAAGGAGGTTCAGATGTAAGCAGGAACTGACCGCTATTACAAAGTCGTAAGCACAAAGGATGATCTGTAAGTTTCTGAGCAGCAAGAAAACTGTTCCTGATGAGATACGATTCGTTGAAGGTGATGACCATATGCCTACTTTACAAAAAACGTATACAACATAAACATATTCATTGCCATCTGTGCCTTGCTAAAGTACATGAAAAGATAATAAGATTCGTTTGTACATCTTACAAAGTTCCTCTTTTTGAAATTTCAAGGAAACTAATATGTATAAAGTCTTAAACATTTGAATACAAATTATACATAATTTATAACTCCTCTTATGGATTTTAGTATTGACTAGTTATATTATAAAATTATCATGTGATACTGTGTAAAAAGAAAGGCAAATCATGATGTCCTACTTTTGAATAGCTCCCAGTGGATGGTGGAAAATATGCTTCTAACAAAAAAAAGGTCTTAGAAACGAAATTAATTTTAGAAAGTAAGCTAAATCAGTGCTTCTCGAACTTTCAAATATTAGCAACCTAATATTCAATCTTAGTTTTCATCCCCTTCTCTCCCCATACGATAACAATGTATTAAATTCAATAGTACTATACTTTGACGCTAAACCTACACAATACGACTTTAATCTCCAAAGTGCCACCGGTGTAAGTAAACGTCTTGCTCACTTCGTGTGTTAATTGCCCTAGACGTATATATACGTCTTTCCGTAGTACGATCCTTTATGTGCACTGCTATCCATAAAAGAATCCATATTTCGAAGGCTTTGGAATGCAATAAAATCACCTTGATAGTATTTGCGATGGATTGACTTATTTCATAAGATTTGCTTATTTATTCCTTTTCTTCCCTTCTCCCAATACACCACATTCGCTCACCTACGTACAGTGGCATTGGGGAGCGAATTGCCTAATTTTTAATCATCATTTAAGGGATTAATTATAAGCCGTAGAAATAATCAAGATAAGTGTTAATTTTTGCATATAATTTTATATATGACAAGTCCATGGGGTCCCTGGTAATTATTAAACTTGTTCTAACTTAGTATTGTTTAATTAATTATAAAATACATTGCGTTATACTAATATATTTATAAGTGTAAATGTATATTTTATTTTTTATCATGTCAGGATGTATTTTGTTTGTTTACTTCCAGTAAATCAATCATTTTTAAATAGTTTTTTGATTTCGACTTTTCTATGTGCTTGCACACTCCTCGTAAGGTTATCATGCCCTCCTAGGAAGGGCATGCCCCACAGTTAGAAAAACACTGAGCTAATTGAATTTTTTTTGTCACTCAATCTCAATCCCCTAAACTATTTAACATAACATTACTAGAAAAAAATACCCCTGTAAAGTTTTAAGAGCATACTCACATTTAAAATAAATATCCCCTTATAAAACTCTTTAAAAATAACTACAGGTCTTTTTTGTATGAACCATTATTTTCCCCATGATTCCTGTCTGCATGTTCTATAAGTTCAATCTCACTAAAGACTATTCCCTTGATGATTGGTAGTAGACAATCGCCAAAACGGGGAAGATTCAAGTGGGACAATGGAACGATAAATAAAAGAATAAACTAGAGGATAATAAAAATACGGATATATATCTCCTTTTTTTTGTCATCGATTGTCGTCAGGACAATGTTGTCTGAGGCACTGGCCATCCACTAAGTCCTATTTTCCCCTTTTTTTTTATTTTCCCTCCCAAGAGAAGCAGACTTTTCTCAATAGATCCTATAAAGACAGGGATTTTGTGATTTGCGGACCGATGCATCGTTGGTTAAGAGTTTGTTTCTTTTACAATAAGGGATTTCCAATTTTTTCCCCTACCCCTGCCTTTTCTTCACGGGGATATAATCGCTCTTACCCACCCGTAAATTTGGTAACAATTTTTTTATTTATTTATTTATTTCCGGATCGAAGTTCGAATGGAAGACTTTTTTTTAGGGAGGAATTCTTCCTGGACTTAAAAGATGTTTCAATTTCATTTTCGAAGAAGTAATTGGATATAAATAAGGTTATTTCTTTTTTCCTGGAAAATTTCGAAAATCTTTTCTTATGGGCTAAAAAACTTGAAGATTTAGGATATATAATTAAAAGCTATCTTGTGTTATTCTAACCTTTAATTGAAAACATGGAAAATAATTATACATTGTGTCACAGGATCATTGGAAAAAACTTTATTCTAGCTCAAAGAGCCAATTTGGCTGGATGAAAAAAAACACCAGAATTAGAGAGGATAGACCTCGCCGATAGCTCACTTTCGTGGTCCTTTTGGGCTGTTACAAATTTCGGGCAATGATTCTGCTGCTGTCAGAAGTACCAATGAAACTCTTCTTTTGAGATGGCGCGCAAATTATGAGCTATATTCTATTCTGTCTCCTCTCGGCTAAAATATGATTCCTTTTTTGGTTTCTTTTTATCCAGTATTGTTCAAGTCTTTGTTTTTCTAGTCTCTGAAAATCCTCAAGCAAAACACAGAACATAACCGTTGGTTTGGTGTCTGTCATTTTGTCAAACGAAATTCCCATGTTCTTCTCTTGTCGGAAATCTTCCTGCGACTGACAGCTTCTGCATAAAGAAAAAATGCATGCATGCGTATTGGGAACAATCACATACTTGCACCAAACAGTGCCTTCTAGTTTCAAGCACGAACAATTATGGTTGGACAATGTTTAAACACCTTTTCTTATTTGGACAAAGAATTTAAAAAATACATTATACTTAGATTTCTTTCGGTTATAATTCCTTCAAACAATTTTTATTGATTTGCAATTCAAAACATAATTTTCTCAGTTGCTTGCAATAGATATAAGTGTAAATGCATCATGCCTTTAAATATTCTATTTCTCTACTAAAATTCGTTTAAACTCTATGCCTGTCTTGTTTAATATGCTCGCCATCATTGTTCATCTGGCCGTTAATTCCTATGTACAGCTGGAATTTCGAAGCTTTCGGAAGATAGAAAATTTAGATTGTGATAACGACTTCCTGTGCAATTACATCATCGCGATGTAAGTAAGTATTTAACATTTAGAGACAACGCTTAAATGTAGTGTTCCTCTGATTATGCTTAAAAATATACTTCATAGCATATAAAATGTTTAACATTATCCGTATTGTTTTCTCTTGTGGTTTAATTCTTTCACGATAACTCAGCGTTTAGATATTTATGAGTTGTAAAGGTATTATAAAATAGATTTTAAAATTTCTTAAAATAAGATTAATTTTATTTTTGCAATAGAAATCAAGGAATATAATTTGAAAAAAATATGGAGTCTGAAATTAATTTTAGATTCTAAAAATTCTAAAAGCATATCAATAAATTTCATTGTGTTCTGGGATCACTGAGCAAATTTACTTTTAATTATTAAAGAATGAATTATAAAAGGCTCAGTAGTTATTAAATCGAGCTTAAAATCAAGGTATGGATATTTTCTAATAAATATTGATTGTATAAATCATATTAGTAATTTTATTTTAATAATGTTATAAAATAATATACGTATAAATGTAATAATTTAATATCTACTTAAAATTCTGATATATTTTTTATCTAAATAATAATTACAAAAAACCTATTTCGAAACGCCACGCTCATTTTATTTCGCATTAAGTAATTAAAATCTATATTTTGACAGCGTGACTCTTCGTGAAAAGGATTAGAGCTAATTTTTGACAGATTTATTCTCGATTGCTTTGTGAAAGAATACCTTACAAGCTTACACCAGTTTTACTGAGTGGTTGAAACTTTTTCCTAAAACACATAATTTCTAAAAATAACTAATTTATCTTCACTTGAATATGTGATTCTACTTCGTCTATTTATCTTTTCCGGTTTCCCCTCCCCCATAGATTTAAACGTAGAAAAGTGAAAATATTTCTTCTTGTTCTTGGGCATCTTATCGCAGAGCATGCTTAATATCATGCTTTATTTTGTTGCATTATAATATATAAGACGGAGGACATTTGAGTTTGAAGAAACACCTGATTGATATATTTTTTGTTTCTTAATATTAAAATATATCCCTAAAACATTTTTTAAAATGACCTTAATTTTTACTCAGAAGTGACAGCTAGTAATGCTAGCAAAAGCAATTAAGCTAGTTTTGCAACTGCTCGTCGATTTTTTTGAGCAAAGCAAAATCTACAGGAATTTTCTATAAAAACATATACTTTAGCAAATTTAACTTTCTTATTATTACTTTTCAAAATGAAAATTATTTTATTTTGTTTTTATAAATGAACATGGACGATTCAAAACGTATAAATAAAACTGTAATTCTTTTAGGTGCATAAGCATTTAAAGAGACTAATATATGGTATTGGGGGGGAAATATTGTTCATTGTTTTGTGAATTTGAATATAAAACTGGTGTTCAAAATTTGAAATTATAATTAATACTTTACCAAGTCCTTTTAATTTCTAATCATTTGTTAAATAAACTAATTTTACAAAAATTTATAAAGGTACAATTGTGTATATCACTTTAGAAAATATCTTACGAATATTACGTCTTCAAATCATTTTTACCTGTAGCTAGAATTATTTATAAAAAAATATAGTTTAAAAACCATGCCAAACCTTTGAAAACTATGACTTAAAAATCTAAATGAATGATTTATTTAAAATTAAATTAATATTTTTTAATATTTGAATTTCTTAAAATTTTTCCAAATGTAATATTTTATCTTAAATAATGAAGTAATGTACGCTAGTAAAGGGTTGGTACTAAAATGATTTAATATTAATATTTTTCTCTCCAAAATATTGCTAATTATTTTTGATGGGATGTTCTTCGTATACTTATCACTTAATTTGTTAAATTATATGAGCACTGAGAGAGAGACTGAGATTATATTGATTATTAATACATTCTACTTTACACATCCATTATACAAACTGTTAAATTATAGAAGAAGAAAAAACCTGATCGTATTTATTTTAATGTTTAAATAATATATCCGCGTACGTCGTTAAATTATAAATGTACTAGATAAAGAATTTTCATGTAATAAAGGTTTATGATTAATAAATACTTATGAAAAGCTTTGTAACTTATCTTCTTGTTTGCTGAATAATTTTATAAATGTTAAAGAACAACCTGGTGCTTTTCCTCACACTTAACAATAAATCTTTTTAAGGTATTCTACTACCCTAAAGTTGTAAATATTGTCGAAAATTGACAAATTTTATATGATTTTATTTTATAGGCCTTCTTATTAGCTTTATAAAAATACCAAGTTTATTATTTTCCGTTCACTAGAACAAAAACTACAAGTGTTTCAGTAAAAGCAAATGCCATTACATTAAGCAAAATGTCATACTTTAAAAAGCGTCTTACTCGAATTTTTTGTTTTGTTTTGAAAATGCTCAAACACGGATGGTGATTGCTTAAAAAGTTTTGAAAATAATTATCTAAAATTTTTTGTGTATGCTCCATATAATAATAGAAGTTTTTTAACCTTCAGATTTATCAATCACCGTTTTATAACAAAATTGACAGTCCCTTATGTGAATATAATCACTGTTCTTTTAAGCAATTTCGTACAATAACTAAGATAAAGTGCTCTAGTTTTTGTAAAAATTAAAATATCTCTTATCTTGAAGGTAGTTTCGAAAATAAATAACATAGCAGCACGTCAGAATTGAAAATCTGTTCATAAACTTTTGGTACAGAATGGGCCACGTTTATATTATTTTTTGTCAATTTTTACCCATGTTAGTAATAATAATTTCTTCTTCTCTTCTCACTCTTAGCATATTTCCTTAAAACGTACTAAACAAATCTAAAAACAACAAAAAATCCCCTTATCTCCCTTTTTAAAAAAGAATTGTCGCAAGTAGTCGGATAACTTAAGGTTTCTATATAAAGTTAAATCTTTAACTTATAAAAATTATTTCATATTAGTAATTGAATTTTTGTACATATCATTATATTAAATCAAAATATTTCTCTTTACGTATCCACATCATTTACACTAATACAGCTTTAACAAAATGTGTTCTAGTGATTAATATTAAACCTATTAAGTTTAAGAACTCAGTTCTATGTGTGAAACAGAACCGACTAATTTCTGTTTTATCCCAGAAAACAGCAGTTTAATCTTTCTTAATTCGAATCGTTAAGCCACAAAAATAACTAAAATAGGACACAAAAAAATTAAGTGTAATTTTGTTCCTCTACTACACCAGAGTCTGAAGTACTTCTAGAGTAAGATCATTTACATTTCTAATTTGGCAAGCGGTTTGCCGTGTTTGTAGAGTTTGCGTTTGCGAAGCAAAAAGACAAACCGCAGAGTTGCGTGAACTAGAATGATTGTAGACGCTTTATCTTACTTAAAAATGTAGCTGTGACCATTTGCAATGGAATTCGTGCGTGCTACTACGAGCGCGGAATGTCAATACCTTTCTTCTTTTTAGACCGACCATTTCTTGATGTTTTCCCCTAAAAAACATGTTTTTGATCCTGAATCGAATGAGAATTTCGTGACTCTAAAATGAATGTCCCCGTGGAAGGAAAACTAGAAAACATATAAAACCATAAATGCTAACTATTTATTTATATAAATGGGGTTAATTATAAATGCGAGTTCGTGTCCTTAAATACCAAGATTAATTTGAAAAAAAATTTTGAGAAAGCTCGTGAGATCCATCCGTTGCTGATGAAAATGGCGACGTAGAACTTTATTTTATGAGCAGGAATTCTTTTTCAAAAAATCAGGAAGAGCAATTTTTAGGGGCGTTAATGTTCCGTTTCCCGTTCAGGAAGTCCGCAAGGGTGTGATTTATTTTAAGCCATGGGCACTGTGCGGGTAAAAATTAAAGCCAATATGAGGGAACGTGCTGTTTTCGAAAATAGAATAAATTTGACTCGAGACATCTGTGTTGGAGAAGCTATGAGATAGTTTAAGGAATTGAGTATCTAAACATGAAGTAACAGGGCAACAAAACATAAGTTTCACGGATACCTTTACTTTTTTTTAAAAAAAAAATTAATATCTTTAACATTTATTCCATTTAGAACGCTTAGAATAATTTAAATATACTAAGAAAATTATTATTTTCAAATATTTCCGGTCATTTATGCATTATTTATTACATATTCATATATGCTTTCAATCTCAGAAATTTTGTGATTACATTCAGCAATTGGACTTAGGTATGTATTTTATGTATGTTCAAATTCCCATAACACGTCACAAAAAGTTTCGGAAGATTTTAGGAATGGAAATAGTTTAATCTATATATGTTTTATTTTCACTGTGTTACAGCTGAGATTTTGAAAGTTTCATTCAAAATTTATTTTAATCGTAGTATTTGCATAAAGAAATAAACACTTCATTGTTTATTTCTACCGTGGTAGCCCAGGGCTTCTCAAAGTTTAAGTATTCGCGACTCAATATTCCATCATAATTTTCATCGCCCCCCCCCCTCATACAATAACAATGAATTGATGTTAAACTACGAAAACTACGAAACGACATTAACCTGTTAAGTGCTACCGGCGTATATAAACGTCTCGCTCAGCCAAAACGTTCCTTTTTCCGGATGTATATATACGTATTTCCAAAGTACGATCTTTTCTGTGCACTGCTATCCATAAAATTATTGCGAAGGCTTTAGAATGCAATAAAAGGACATTGACAGTGTTTCGAAGGATTTACTTATTTCAGATTATTTGCTTCTTTATCCCCCCCCCTCTCCAACACATCACATACGTACGCCTACGTGGAAAACGGGTGGCATTGGGAAGCGAATCGCATAACTTTTAATCGGCAGTTAAGGGATTCATTATAAACCGTACAAATTAACAAGATAATTGTTAGTTTTTGTATATAATTTTATATTTGACAATCCCAAGGGGTCATTGGTAATTATTAAACTTGTTCTTAACTTAATATTGTTAAATTAGTTATAAAAAATACATTGCGTAGCACTGATACATTTATAAGTGTAATATATCAGTTTAAATGTGAATTTTATTTTTTATTATGTCAGAATGCATTTTGTTTGTTTTCTTTCAGTAAATTAAGATTTTTAAAATCTTTTCTTTTCGACTTTTCAATATGCTTGCGCCCCCTTGTAGAGTTGTCACGCCCCCTAAGGGGGTGGGAGCGTTTGAGAAATCATGACTACGACCTTGGTGGCCAGTGTGGATGTACGCTAGATCTAATGAGGCTCAAAGAAGTGAGTATTAATTAGCGTCGCACTATACAGCAATATGAGGAGCATTGGTGGAATAGCCTAAGGAACCGAGCTCACCCGAAGAGGGTTTAGAGCTACAAGCCGATCCCTCGGGAAACAACCCCTCTTCCCCTAACCGTCTAGTCTTTACTGAAAAAAATCAAAGTTTACATTTTAAACAGCAGAAGATAGTAAAATAACAAAAAAAAATTAAGGTAACTGCACAATATACATACGTATACGTGAACATAATGCAATCATGTAAAGCAAATATAATAATAATAAAAGAAAGCAAAAGGGGTATAAAAGATGGAAGAAAGAATATACGTATTCCAACTTTTTTAGAGATACATAAAAAAAATAAGAAGTCATCCAATACAAATGCACTATACAGACCAAAAGAAAAAAAGATAGGAAACTTAAATAATAATAATAATAAAATGTTTCTTTGGAATTATATTTTCAGTTGACGCCACAACTTCCTGTTGATATTTTTTAATTGGTCATTTAGTAAAATGAAAAAGAAATGATTCTGCACCAAAAGGAGGAATATTATTTTTTTAAATCTTCCTCTCTCTCTCTCTTTTACAGAAACGTAATGGAAGCAAGCAACAGTGTAAAATAAACAAATAAAGAGAGAGAGAAGAAAAAGAGGGAGGAGGGAGAGAAATTATTGAATTTCATTGGAAATATTTTTTTTTTTTTTTGCTAAATAAAAACAAGATATCAATCATTGGCATGGCCAAGTAATTTTAGCGCGTTTTTCACATGTTGTATTTTACAATAATGCAACTAATGAACTTTTTACTAACAGAAAGTAGTGTACTGTACCACTCCTCTAAATGTACTACTATTGAGCTGAAAAGAAATAATGACACAAATCTGTATCAGCACTATAAAAAAGCAAAAAACTAGCGAAATTCAGGAAAATTTGTAGGAAAATTCGGGAAAACTATGGGAAAATTTAAATATGATTCGGCTCATCTAGGGCACAAATGCGACCCAATGCCGAAAACCCGAGGTCAATGGGTTGCTTATTGGCTGAGAAAAAGGTACGACAAAATTTGGAACGAAGACGAAATTTGCGTCCTAAAATAGCGCTTTTGTTCCACTAAGTGAAAAACGCGCTAACAAGAAATTAATCTCAAAGTAAATTCATATTGTTAACCAAGAGTTAAACCAGGAAGCTGCAATATATTGTATGAGAAATGTAAATTGGGTTTAAACATTAAGAAGAAAACAAAGGGGCAAGAAACATTTGGGGAAGGAGAAAAAAACCTGCTTGTGACCACATAACAGTACTGATCCAAGCCCACCTAAGGAATTTGATCCCGGGTTGTAGAGGCAATTTTAATGCATGATTTTAGTTTAGAGTGAATGGAAGGTTTCCTAACGACAGATTGGAACCAACCTCGTAATTTCGAATCTCGGTCAAGTGTAATGGACTTCACATTAGCTGGCAAACCACTTCCACACCTCACCAATGGAGGGAATTTGAACCTCGACAGATTTAATGTGCATCAAGTCTTCTATGACCTAAGGGTTCGAATTCATAATACGCCAACCACGAGTTTGTGACCATAACCAGTGGGCTACTGTGACCCTGTTGAGGCTCAAACTCCTCACACTGAGCTGGTATAGAAGTTTGGAGAGTGGTATAGCAACTCAATTCGTCAACATGTAAACAGGAATCATTTTCACTATTTGACGGCAGTACAAGATTACAATGGTTATCGCCAATAACCCCTGAATAGTTTCAACATAATACGTGAATGAACAATAAATTAACCATTTTTATTAATTGATTATAGATAAAGTTTCGATAATCATTTAATCGTTTTAATCAAGTATCAGTAATATAATTAATTTTAATAAACTAATAATTGATTTTTTTTGTTTTAAATGAATAAAATATTATAAGCTGTAATGTTTTAAAAATGCTATATTCATAATAACTGAAATCTTCTTATATTAGAAACCATTTTTCGCGTTACATATTTAAATGTAATATATATTAATTAAAACATTGTAAGCTTCGATAACTATTGCTTCAATTTTTAAATTATGTTTTTAAACTTGCAACATTTATAATAAAAATTATTTTTATTTGTTTATTTTTATAAATTAAAACATTAGATTTGATACATTAGTTACATCAAAAATCAATGATCCTTTTATGGAGATTATTCATTTTCTATAAAATCAGTCTCTTTCTTTAATGTTAGTTTATTTATTAGTTTTACTGCTTATCTTAACATGTACTTCTTTAAATTTAAGGTAAGTTCGTTTTTTTTTTTTTTTTAAATTATTTTTGAATGTGAAAGAAAATATTTCTCTGGCTTTTTGATTCTAAACAGTTGTAAAAGAGGAGAGAAAAATCTAGTTTATCTCTCTTTATTCTAACGAGAAAATATACTTTTAACTATCTTAATGCATAGCGCATAGTAATTTATTTCTTCCTATTAAGAAACAACGATATTCCAGTTCATTTTTTACTTCTACGTTTCGCTACTATATTTTTCTACTTTATTGTAATTCTTATTTTGTGAAATGCATTTATAATGACAAATAATTGAAAATTCCGGAGTACAGAAAGAAAAGATTTTTTGGATAAAAAAAATACACCAAGATATGCGCGGGAGAAGAGAAGCAGATATTTTCTGATTAAAAACTACTTAGATGGAATTCAAAATTGTTGTTATAAAAGACCCTTTCCATCTCCGCCCCTACATCCTCTTGTACTTTTTTTCAGATTATTTTTCAATTTATTATTTTCTACTTTGTGCGGTTTAAATGGAATTTGAATATTCGTTGGCATAGCTTTGTTTCATGTAGAACAATTTTTCGTGAAAAAAAAAGAAAAAGAAAATTCAACAATGCACGAAATTTAACTTTCCTTTGCAAAGAGAATCCTTTTTTTTTCTTTCATTATTTTCCCTTTCAGCTTCTACAAAGTTAAACGTGAAAAAAGAAATTGCGCAAGGATAAAGAAAAAAAGAAATGTGCTTTTATTTTTTTGCTTACTCTAACTCAAGAAAGATTTAGCAAACAATAACTATAGAGAACTAATGTATTTTTAAATTCAAAATGAGCGCGACTCAAAAGGGGAAAAGAGTCGCCATTTTTTAATTCTTGGAAGTATTTAAAACATTTCTAATTTATGAAGAATTTAAAAGTATGCTCATATCATTGTGCTGTACTTCATAAATAAAAGAGTTTTACAAAGGAAAAACAATATATGTACTTTTTTTTCCAGTAAATTCTTTGTAAATGCCATTTTTCTTTTGGTTAAATTTTTAACAATGCGAAACTTCAGTTGTATTTTCTAAAAAGTAAATTTTGACATTTTTTTACATCGAAATTTCTATAACAAGTTGCTGTTTTGTGAATTCCTCTTAAGCAACTCTTACGTTTAGATGGAGAAAAAAAAAAAACTTGAATTAAAGTTTTTCTAGAAATAATTTTTATTTTAGAAATTTCAAACAATTTTTTACCGTTTCTCTTTGTTTTTCATTAAAATAAAACAATACTTAAGTTAGCAAAATATAGTATTAGTTTTTTTTAATTTCCCCTCACATTATTTTCATTTAACCCTTTAATTTTCAATATAGTTAATCTTGAATATAGTTAAGAACCGGTATTGAATTTTCACATTCAAAAAGAGTTTTCAATAAGAATTATTAATTGTTTATTAGCTTGAAAAATCCTTTTGAAATTACATGTTATATATGAAACAAAACAAACATGAAAGATGTTTTATAATTAAGGTATACCAAACTTAACTAAATACAATAATAAAAGTTATTTGATATTAATACCCCTTTTTAAAAAAGAAGTTAAGTATTGTTAGACATTTGGAAAAGGTTCATGCAGAAATTTATTTTTGGATCCGAATTCTTATGGTGTCCTTAAGTTTTTCCAATCCTGCGCCATGATCTCAAGTAAACAAACGGATTCGAACCTCACCTTTTTGCGAGTTTTGTGATTTGTGGTTGGCAACAACTGCAATGCAAATTTAACTATTTTATTCTTGGCTCGTGTAAGTATTAAGGAGACCGAAGTTGCTGGATCGTGGGTTTCAGACGGAATATGAGAAGTGGTTTAAGCTCTTCGACTGAAGACATGTTAGACGTATGCAACTGGTTTGTTGCTTCGCTTTTTTCAGATGTTTCGATCAGTTCTATTAGATGTTAGACAGTAGAAGGAAAGGTTTGAATCGGTTGACCAAGGTCTGGTAATGCTATTTTTCTGTGAACTATGTTTTTAACTTTCAACTTATTATTTTGATTGCTCCATTAACGAGCACATTGACTTTATACTTATTTAAACAATAAAAGAAAAATTTAATGAAACTGCTTTCATATTTATGCCTTCTCGACATAAAATTTCGCTGTCAATTTTTGCTAAAGTTTGGGTTAGTTTACCCTGAAGAATATAACAAATATTTTTTTTTCACACGGCTAGCACCAACAAGACTTAAAATGGTTCTTAAACCATATTCCACTTCAAAAGGATAAATTTCTTATACAAACATTACAATGCATTTTTTTCAATATTTATGTACAATAGCATTGACCAATTTAGCCAAATGAAAAGATGTCGCCAATTCAAAAAGCGTCGGCAAATGCTGTCTTTATTATTGTGTTCGAGCATGCGTAGAAGTACCCTGGGCCCCTATACAAATGTTGGACCCACCTACGACAGTACATAGCATACGTTATCAAATACTCGTACAAACAATAACACGAATAAAACAAATGTGTATGACTTATTACATGCACGGTTCGATCGACAACCGCATTTTGACTGAA
Source organism: Trichonephila clavata (assembly GCA_019973975.1). Classification (NCBI taxonomy): domain Eukaryota; kingdom Metazoa; phylum Arthropoda; class Arachnida; order Araneae; family Nephilidae; genus Trichonephila; species Trichonephila clavata. Next base: position 73,895 of record BMAO01023698.1, read on the forward strand.
AGAGTATGGTTGTTAGCCTAGGCTTATGCATGGACCACGGTCATCGTATGTGGCCAGTTGACATATCGTCCGAAATTCCAAAAATAACATTTGACCAATGAAATTATTCGAATCATGATCTTATTAAGGCTTACAAGGGAGCATTCCTTATTCGTCATTACTGATTTCGCTCAAATTTATAGAACATGTAGAGCTCAGCTAGAAATGAAAGTATCCGTAGTAGAAACTCTAGATCGCCAAGCGTATAGAAAATAAAATTTGTTTGTACCTTATGAACCATTTACTTTACACCGAATGCCGCGTACGAGTTGGCGTAGTGGTAAGAGCTCGGACTTACATTACGATGGTCGTGGGTTCAATTCCCACATTGAGTAGACTTTTTTTTTCTCTTTTTCTTACTTTTTATATTATTCATTTTCCAACTAAGCAAATAAGTTAATAATTTATTTTATTTATTTATATACATAAAAAAGGCATAGCAAAGGTAAAAAATTGGGATTTTGAACTTTTCCAACGAGGAGAATCGTAATTAAAGCTCATACGAAATATTGAGAAAAAAAAGAGAAAACGTTCTACTTACTGGGAATTGAACCCACGAACATCGTATTACGAGTCCGAGCTCTTACCGCTGCGCCTACTCGTATTCGGCATGCGGTGTGAAGTAAATGGTTCATTATAGGTAAGAAACATTTTTATTTTCTATAAGCTTGGCCCATCTGGAGTACCTACTGGAGTTAATAATTTATTTTAGTTATTTATTCAATTATTTATGTACAAAAGGCATAGAAAAGGTAAAAAATTGGGATTTTGGACTTTTCCAACGGTGAAAATTGTAATAAAAGCTTACACGAAAAATTGAGAATAAGAGAGAAAAAAATTCTTCACACAGGGAATTGAACCCTCAACCATCGTATTACAAGTCCGAGCTCTTACCGCTACACCAATTCGAACTCGGCATGGGGTGTAAAATAAATGGCTCATAAGGTACGAAACATTTTTATTTTATATACGCTTGACCCATCTGGAGTTCCTACTACTGGTACTTTCATTTCTAGCCAAGCCCTACGTGTTCTATAAATTTGAGCGAAATCGGTGATGACGAGTAGGGAATGCCCTCTTGTTAGTCGAGAATGAGACGTGGCCCTGGGCCCAATTGACCCATGCCTTTAGACGTCCATGTGTGCAATATGTAAATTTATTGTTTGGTACTGTAAAAAATGTGAACTAAGATTTGTTTCAGAAAAACTGAACGCAGGGGTTGTTGTTTCCCTAGGTATTGTTTTGTAGTTCTGAACCCCTTTCGGGTGAGCTCGGTTTTCTTGGACATTCAGCCAATAATCCCCGCAATGATTCACAGTTCAACGTAAATTAAAATCACAACAAATATAATCTTTTTTAGAGATGAATATTGTATAGAAAAATCAAAAGACGCAGATCACTTCAGTTCTCTATTTATTTAAATAATCTTTGAGTAAGGAACAAAGACACACCGAACAACCAAAATCGGTAGAACAAAATGAAATCACAAACAAGATCAGAACTTGTAATGGATCTACACACGTCCTCTCACTAACCCTCTTGGGAAATCTTTAGGGCTATTAAAATTATCAACCTCCTCCTAAGAAGAAGACGTGATATGCAAGTTAAGTTTATTATATATAGTTCAGGTTTGCTTACTAGAGAGTTAGTGAGTGAGTTAGAAAGTGAACAAGGATATATAGTAGAAAGTTAGAGTGTTAGAAAGTTAGTTAATTAAAAGTGACAAGTGAGATATAAGGAGAAGAATATCGTAAAAGGTTAGAAAGTCCGCCTGAGAGATTATAGACAGGGATGTGATATTGATAAAGAAATCGAAGGATTAAACCTTAATTGATAAGAAGACTGCCTACTGTTCAGGTATTAGCCACCTTCATATTACGTTAGATATTTAAAGTATTGAAGAGGTTAAGTGACAATTAGTTACTGTTCTACCATGTAAAGCAACATTGAGGTAGAGATTGTTTATCATAAAGTGGTAAATTTATTTGATGTATTCTCCCAAAAAGCGACTCTCATCCCCTCCCTCCGTTGACTGATCGGAAACATCCTATTTATTGTGTTTCATTGAATTGTTTCTGAGTTAATTTAAGCGTTGAATAAATAATTTAATATTATCATCCTTCACTTCCTCCCACACCTTTAGCTGGGTCTCAGGGTAGACGGGTTATTACAAACTCATACATTTTATGCAAACTTATTTACCTTACTTAATTAATTATTATTCACGGATTATCACCCTATAACATACCATCAGTGACATTTTCTTAATCTAGTGCAATGAGTAGGGAAATAGCGTTAAAAGTTCATTACATTACGCGAACCAGATCAATTAAGAAGGCACAATATACAACTACTATCCATTACCACTAATGCCTTCAAAGAATCCTTATTCTTCTACCCTATTAAAATATAAATTATCTCTCAAGTTGCTCAATTCAAAATCTAAAGTGCGTAATCATGACACGCTGCGTCTTAATTCTCAAAGCCTTCTCTTGTGTCCAAATAGCTAAACCTACTCCTAAAGTTAACAAACTTTAGAATCCAACAACCCTTTGTCGGTGCCTGGTAATTAGCATTGGAGATACTTGTTAAAAGCAACTGCTCCTGCCTAATCCGAATCAGCATCTAATATTTGTTCTCCCTGCAATAAACTATTTAATTTAAGCCTGGCGTTCAGCAGGGATACTATAAAATATTCCTTCATTTGAATTCTGAAGCCTGTATGTGAGCCGAAGATGGGTCAGCTTTATTGATATTTACTAAGCCGCTAGCATGTTCCGAGATTTGTGTCTTAAAGCTTTGATATTGTAAGATTTCGAGAAGTTTTCGAATTTCTTGGCTTTCCTCAGATGTTAAAACGGAAATGTATCTATTTGTCCTGATAATTCAAAAGTCAAACTGAGTTTCGGAAGATTTGAAATTTGATTCCTGGAAGAGATTGAATTCTAAGAAATTCTGGCTTTTTTTATGTTCGAAAATTCCTGCAATCTGATTTGTTTCAAGGAAGAAAGTTTGTATAACAGAAAAGAGGGGAAATATCCCTTAGATAATCGGAAAAAGCAAAGTCATAGAAAAAAAATCATTGTAGCGTAAGAAAAATACAACGACCGGATATTTATAATTATGTTTTAAAAACATGGAAAATCTACTGCAATAAATCAAGGAAAGCCGCTTGTGTACACAAGGGGGAGGGGGTTCAACCCTCCCCCCCACAGACCAAGTGAATTTTTATTTTTACCATAAAGATTAACCCTTTGTTTTTTAGTCTACGTATTTTTGAGAAATGTAAACCACCACATAATAGAGGACTGTGTATGTCGCTGATAAGAGCTTTCTTAAGGAATCCCACAACTTGCTACAATTTTTCTTAAAAAAAAATTGGAGGTATGGGGAGAGAGATTTTTGTGGTTTTTAAATTTATTTAGTACATTTCAAGAAAAATATGCTAAAATTAAAAAGAGAAAAAGAAATTATTATTACTAAAATGGTTAAACATTTACAAAAAATAACATAAACGGGACCCATTCTGTACTAAAACTTTATAAACTATTTTTCAATTCTGATGTCTTGCTATGTTATTCATTTACGAAATGATCTTTAGGATAAGAGAGATTTTAATTTTTACAAATACTAGAGCACTTTATCTTAGTTATTATATGAGAAATTGATTAAAATAATGATTATATTATCATATGGGACTGTAAATTTTGTAATAAAATGATGATTGATAAATCTGAAGGTTAAAGCTCTTCTACTATTATACAGAACATACACAAAAATTTCGGTTAATTTTCAAAACTTTTTGAACAATCGCTGTGTCCGTTTAAGCATTTTTTTAAAAAAAAAAATACATTTCGAGTAAAACACGTTTTAAAGTATATCTTGCTTAAATTAATGGTATCTGCTTTTACTAACACGTAGTTTTTGTTCTAGTGAACGGAAAATAATAAACTTTGTATTTTTATAAAGCTAATAATATGACGTATAAAACAAAATCATAAAAAAAGATTCAATTTTTTGGAAAATTCACAATTTTAGGGTATAGTCGGATATCTTAAAGCATATACTTTTTTTTCTCTTTTTTGTTAATCGGATATGTTTGGATATGTGCTTCGGATATGTCTGGTTTTGTTAATATAAAAAACTATCGTAGCTTAGCTATAATCATAGCTTATAATTATTTAAGTATAATTTTTTAAAAAATTAGTTTCAAATTTTTTTTTAACAAACTTAATAAAATGAAGATATTTTAAAACATATTATAGAAGCGGAAGGAATTTGCCCTAAAATATATCGGATAAAGAAGCTAGTATATTTTTGCGAAAGCGAGTCTTTGAAGTTATTGCTCTGCTCATGAAGTTAAAAATTCTGCACAGTTTCAAATTTTATTACACTCTAACGTAAATAATTTCCCCCAAAAACAATTTTTAGAACAAAATTTCTAAATGCTCGCAAAACATCAAAGCACTGTATCATCCTTCGGACAGTATAAAGCTTTCGTATTCTTGTAGGAAATGCATATTATTTTTAAGAGTAAAACCCAGAGCATATATGCGTTTCCTCTAAAGTCTATTTCACATCCTCTGTTGAAAATATTTCCAGGAACCTTTTGAGGTGACTGAAAGCTCTTTCTTAAGAAACACTCTGCCTTTTAAGAGTGAAAAAAAAATCATTCTGACCGGATAAGAACCATCTTAGAATATATTTTTATCTTTACACCAGGCTTATGGAGTATTAGCTGGGTGTGTTTCGAAGCTTTCTATGTGAATGGCGGTCATGTGAAAATCCGAAATCATTAAATTTCTATAAATATCTTTTGAAACATGTACATAGAGTTTACTTTTGTTACATTTGTATTAAAGAAATCAAAATTTTACGTTTTTATTTGGAATGGGGTCATATATATTCAGCGACATTTTAATAAGGAAAAAATATTTTATCTGTTTTATTTATTTTGTTCAAATTAGTAAATAGTTAATTGAGTTCGAAAGGAGAAGTTAAATACAGTGCCGATTTAAACTCATTTCGGGCACTAGGCGCAGGAGATCTACTTGTCCCCTTCGCTTTGGTGAATTGAAATTTATTACCAGAAAACCTGGTCAAAAAAGTCCAGCTTATCCGGGCCTTTTCGCACCCTTCCGGGCGCCTGAGCGCCCGCCCCAAGCACCCAATGGATGAACCGGTACTGGTTAAATATTCAGAATTTTTCTTTTGTATTTGGTCTCGAGTTAATATTTTAGTAAGAAAAAAAATGTAACGGAATTCCTGTAAGGGGAAAATAATTTTACTAATTTCTTACAAATTAGAGCCAATTAGTGCATTTATTTATTATTAATGTTAAATTGATCATAATTATTTTTGTATTTAATGAATTGATTTATTGTTGAAAACATCACAGTTTGAATATATACAGGCCGCGGAACCGAGTGATTATGGTCTAGAGCTCGTGGCTGGCAGTGTCGAGTCGCAGGTTCGAATCTCACTGCCTCTGATGTCCTGCCGTGTAGAAGGACTGATGAGCGGTTAATTTGTCAAAGCTCAAAGTCACACATTGGCGTGGTGTGAAAGTGCTAACTCAAATATAATCCGCCTTACTTGATCGTGGCTCATAATTACGAGGTTTGTCACCAATAGCTCTCGTATAGCTCAGACTGGACATAAGTAAACATTAAATCAATGAAACTCTTCAAGAGTAATTACCACGTATTTTCGAACCATAATCAAACGACAAGAGTAAGATTCTTTTCTCTAAATTTTCGCAACACGCCAACTGGAGGACTTTGAATTTTGACATATTAACATACATCAGCCCCTCTGTACGACCGGTCTTAAGAAGCTTCAGGACTCAAACCCACGAATCTAGAGATAAAGTTCTGCCCAAGATTTCATGATCATAGGCGGTCGTTTAATCTTCTCATAATACTTCTGCTAGAGTAAACGCTGTAACGTTTGAGAAAATTAATGGAAGCGTGGGAGTTAGGAAACTAAATATTTGGTTTATTTACTTTGTCGCGTCCCGGCGACCGTAGGTGTTTTTGGGTTCGAACAAAGATCAGACATTTCAACAACTAACAAAAATTTACTGACTATATCACTTAATATCTTTACAAAACTTAGTTGAGAATGCACTTAAATCACTACAACCGAGGAGCAATCAATCGTAATTACTTAAATGTAATAGAAATGCAATCATCTAATCTCTTGAGCTCTCTTCTCTTCAATACTTGAATAATCTTCCATTTGACTTAACTGTACGACATCCTGTATGCAACGTTAAGTTCTCTTCTATCTCGACTTTTAACCATCAACACGCCTACTCTACGACTAACACTTAAATAGAAGTTTTAATTTACGTAGATCTTTATAGAAAGTGCTTTTCAGCTGAAATCACAATTAAAAGGATCATTTTACCCAAGAGGATTAATGGAAATTTGGATATACCCGTTACAACGTCACAGCTGTTAATTACATTGAAGTTATTCATTATATTGAGTATTTCATTAGTGTTCAGAATATATTATTTGAGAGGGTGGATGCAATACAACCGTTCTCTTTGGGGTTTACCACGGAATCTCTCGCCACTCCATGGTCTTGGGATGGGGGTGGTTTCATTCTGATACCTCAAATTACATTAGGAGTTTTCGGCTTGCGGATGTCCAGCCGTTAGGGTTTATCACGGTTGAAGGTTGCCGGGGTGATGTCAGATGGCAAGATCCCGCAATATCTAGAGGTGTTCGTGTGCATAGGAACTGAGTTATCCTATCCACAAAAGGAAGCCGATTTTTCAGCTGTGGGGCGCGGAAACGTCACAACGAGCATTTTTGATCACCAAGTGCGATCGGCTGGCATTCAGTCTGGTCATAAAGACTCTGAACACCCAACGGGTATGTTGCATATATTTTAGCAGAGATACTCCCTCGTACTTTCTCGGGGATTTTAAGCCAAAATTTCTATTATTCATAATTTTTATCAATCATCTATTGCTTTACTTATGTTTGTTGTCTAGAGAAAATTAAAAAAAATTTTAAATCACACCGTGATTCGTCCTTGTTGTCTGCTGGCTTAGTCTACACATTCACAACTTCCATGAGCTTATTTTTAAAGGCATAGTTAGATTTGTTTGAAACATTGGTTTGTTCATATTGTTTGTAAATATTAAATCCATGTTGAAAATTTTCTGTAGTTAAGCTCTCAAAGAATTATTTTCCAAGAAATCTAATAATATTTAATCATTTTAATTTGAAAGATATATTAAGACGATTACAATTATTCATTTTTCTAAGTAAACTGCATTAAAATTTACAAAGACAATTTACTTATAAATATCAAAATCAGGAATTTTTAAAATGAGAAAAATTATAATAATAGTTAAAGAACACTAATGTAAAAAAACTAATGAAATTTATACATTGTTTGGTGAGTAAATATTTATGAATATATATTTATGTGTGTAATGGCATTGTAATTTTAATTTAAAAAAAAAACTTTATACTTCATTCTTCCAGAATGAATTATCACAACTTTTATTGAATAAAACATGTTCGTACGTTACGGAGAAATGCTCATAGCAAAATTAATTAAAAATTCGTTTTGCATATTTCATGTTTAGGGAATTATAAATATGCTTAAGATTCATCTGAATTAATTAAAATACGGCTGCTTTCTAAATGATTTTAGGCATTACATTTATAATTAAACATTTGAAAATTAATCATAACAAACAGTACATATTTTCTGTTAATTTAATTTTGTTTTTTTATAGTAAAAAATGTAATTTAGTTTATTAAATGAAATATTTGTATTTTATCGAAATATTTTAGCCGAGAAATAACAACAAAAACCAATCCTTTTACTTTAAAATACATTCGCTTTTTATTGTTTTTAATTCTATTAATAAAATTATATTTTTAGTAAGCTAGTACTGAACTTTCACATATGAATCTGCGAAACGAAGGTGTTTTAATTAATCGATGAATGTTTAAATATAAACACCAAAGTTATTCAAAAATCCTCTACATTGATTGCTTGTAAATCTTCTTGAGGTTTATTTAATTTTGAAAATAACGATTTTAATCATTGCTGAATTTGTATATAGGAGAACTTTTATCTTCAAAATAAAAAAAAAACTATCAAGAATATTCTCCACGCAGTAGCTATACCTTAAATAAATAAAATTAGCAATAGAAAGTCAAATGATTAAATTGCTATTATTTAATTTATTTATATTAATATATGATATTCAGGCGTTCTACGTGTAATACGGTATTTGAAAAACATAATTTAGATATTATACGTTAGAAAATGTGTGATTATTATGACACAGATTCGATATTATACGGCACATAACTTGAATTTATTATTACGCGGAATGTTTGTCACATAAAATTGTTTATTTAGATATAACAATTTTATGTGACATATTTACTTAATTTTAATTGATCTACAAAAAGAAATAGCTTTAGCTAAAAAATTAAGATTTTTTTTTTCTTAAATCCGTTTGTAGTAGAAAATTTAAGAAAATCGAAAAGTTCTGTAGCTACTTTTAGAAAAATTCTGAAAGAATTGCAAGATTGAAACAGTCAGGTAATTGAAACTAGGTCTGATAACTTATATAATGATGGGCAAATAACTATAGAAGGGAAGTCAGCTGTAATTTCTGATGAGAATAATGATGAAAATTAATTTTTTAATCCTAATAAGCCATTTCTATTCATTTTATAACGATAATAATAATTATTTTTTGAACATATTTTTGCTTTATTTTTAATTTTCGTATTTCATACTTTGTGTTTGTTTTAAATCTTGAGAAGCATAGTGGCTGAGTTGTAGCGTTTCGCGTTTCCACGCGACATATCCGGGGTTCCATTCTCGGGTTGGACAAGGTCAATTCAGCCTTCCATCCCTTCAGTGGGTCGATAAATGAGTACCAGGTTTGCTTGGGAACTAAACACTGACCACCTGACTGGAACATTTGTAATAACCCTCCTTCCCGTCTGCCCTGTGACCCAATTAAAGGCGTGGAAGGAAGTGAAGGATTATTCGATATGATAATGTACAATTATCTAATTTAGCACTTTAATCGACTCAAAAAATATTTAATGCAACACAATAAATAGGATGTTCCAATCAAGCAACAGAGGGAGGGGACAAGAGTCGCGTTTTGGGAGAATATACTTTATAATCACTTCATTTATATTATCACTTTATAATAATAGTTCTTCTACCTCAATATTACTTTACATGGTAGATATATAACTATTGGCCGCTTAACCTCTTTAATACTTTAAATATCAAACATAATATGAAGGTGACAATACCTGAACTGTAGGCAGTCTTCTAATCAATTAAGGTTTAATTTATCACAATATCAACTTTCTGTCTTTAATCTCTCTCAAGGCCTTTCTAACCTTTTGCGGTATTTTTCACCTTTTTCTCTCTTGTAACCTTTAGTTAACTAACTTTCTACCATCTATACTTCTTCACTTTCTAACCTTCTAGTAAGCGAACCTGAACTATATATAATAAACTTAATTTGCGTATCAAGTCTTCTTGTTAGGAGATTGATAAATTTTAATAGCCCCAAAGAATCCCTAAAGGGTTAGTATAAGGGCGCGTATAGGTCCGTCACACATTTGCTCATGCACCTCAGCGCCCAAGGTTGCGAATACTGAGATGGGGACAGTAGGCCTTGGCCCTCACGGGCTGATGCCCCTTTGAGTTTAGTTGCTTAAAATTTTATGTTAACTTACTTTTATATTCGTATGTTTTATTGGAACGAAATTTCAGCTATGATAAAAATTTACACCTTAAGACTTGACTTCAATGTAACACGGTACAAAATTGCTTGATTTAAATTATTCCCAAGTTTCGCATAACACGGTTTCGGGACTACACGGCACAAATTGTCCTGGTTTATATTATCTCTATATATAATAATTGAAATAAAAATTTTCGTTTTACATGGCTTCGATATAGTACTGTAAATTAACCTTTTTATAACAGGGACACCTGTATATAAATTAATTTCCTTCTGCTAATGCAGCGCTTCTCAAACTGTGAAGTGCGTCTCCTTGGGGAGGGGGACGTAATAACCCCAGGAGGGGGAGCTAGCATATTGAAAAGTCGAAAACAAAAGATAATTAAAAAATTATAACTGAATTGAAAGTAAACAAACAAAATACATTCTGACACAATAAATAATAATAATAATTAAAATATTTACACTGATATAATTCACTTATAAATGCATCAGTACTGCACAATGTGCTTTATAATCAATTTAACATTTGTAATGCCGGACGGTTTCTGCTTCCATTTGAAACCCCTTGTCTACCCGCAGACCCGGCTAGGTGGATGGGAGAAACTGAATAATCACTAGACGTGTTTCACTCTAATTAATTTATTGACACCAAAATATCAATCAGACACAATAGCAATCTAATTAATATAACTGATCAGACAGTAGAGCGTGGAGGTGAGATTCAATAGCACGGGGATAATAATACGGTCCCTCAACTGAATCTACGATATCTTAAATACGCTCAATATAAACTACGTCGCACAATAATAAGCTAACTTCAAATTAATCAAGGCTCACGATACCTGTACTTTTATGAAGCAGATCCTACACTTGAATCTTGCAGGAGATCTTTATCTGGATTTAATCACTGTCGCTGGATCCATTCTCAGTAATCCTTTTCATGGACAGCTCCAAAATCTCTTAGTAATTCCACGATCCTTCACTCTTCAACTAACAAACTAATTCGCCAGCTCACTTGCTAACTCCTTGCCAACCCTTCAAACTCGCGAATACAGAATTTATATAATATACTTCATTTGCATAAGTAAGAATAAGTTTAATAATTACCAGTGAACTCATGGGCTTGTCATATAGAAAATTATATGCAAAAATTAACACTTATCTTGATAATTTGTATGGTTTATAATGAATCCCAAAACTGCCAAATAACAGTTACGCAATTCGCTGCCCAATTCCACCGTTTTGCAAGTACGCACACCATATGTGGTTTATTGGGGGGGGGGGATAAATAAGAAAATCCCCTAGATTAAGTAAATCCTTCGAAAACAATGTAGAGGTCATTGAATTGCATTCAAAATAATTGCCTTCGGAATAATTTTATGTATAGCAATGAACAGAAAAGATCATTCAGAAAGACGTATATATACGTCAGAGGAAATTTACGTACTGGCTAAGTGAAACGTTTATATACGTCGGAGGCACTAAAGAGGTCAAAGTCGTATTGTAGCTTTAGTGTCAGAGTATCGTATTTTTGAACCCAATACATTGTTATTGTATGGAAGGGGGCGCGATGAAAATCATGATTGAATATTAGGACGCAATTACTGAAAGTTTGAGAAGCACTGTACTAATGGGATGGGGAAAATTTAGCAATTGGAAAAATCTAATGTTAGGAAAAAATTTTCAGAATTATATATATTAATAATAAAGTAATGCTCAGTTTTAGTTATTATTGTTTTTATTTTGCTTAAGTGAATTTTTTTCTGTTAATCTAAGTCTAGTTTGTGTGTGTGTGTATTTGAAGTCTCCTGTGTCTAGTCTGTCTTCATTTATAACTTTTGTCAGAGTATATAATTTTTCCTGAAACCCCAACGGCTGAGTATGCGGTGTTTTCTTTAAACTATGATTAGCTCCAAAGAAGCTTAAGAAATATGTATATATAATAGAATTCAATTAAAATATTTCTTTAAGTAGAATCCTCTAATTATTTAATTAATGAAATGTTATATACCAACAAAATCACTCAGTTTAATAATTAAATAACCTTTAGTTCCTTACTAATTAAGATAAAGATTAAATAAATAATAAGCATTAATAATTTGAATTTAGTTTTATGAAATACTTTCGTAATAAAATGATAAAATTTTAATTTGTATGCCTTTTAAAATTAATTAGTTTTTTCCATATCTAAAAATGTCAGTGTAATAAATGAACTTTTTTCATGTTTAAAACTACAAAATTAAAATGTTTTAAATGACAATTTGTACACTAAGGCCTAATTAAAATTATTTTATATAATTATATAAATTATTTTATATATTTTATATAATTTTATATATTTTATATATTACGTCCAGTAAATAACTTGGATTTCATATCATATTTTTATTTAAAACTTTAATTTTATTCTATTATTTTGAATCCCCAGAGGCCATGCTTTGGTGTCCATATATTTCTTATCACCAACTTGGTGGATTATTTTGGTTATAGTGTATTGAAGGAGGAATAAGGAGTAAAATAAGGAGCCGATATAGTGGCATTGTTTTTCTCCACCGCCAAATTGTCAACTAATCTATTATTTTTACCTGATGGATTTCTTGATCTTGAATTACAGTCAGTTCGGTTCAGTATAAGATAAAATCAAGCAGTTTAAGGATCTCAAACGATTAGTTTCTTATTGTATAAAAACTTCTATAAATCAACAATTCAAACAGTTGCATAAAGGAACTTAAATATTGCTACACGAATTTATATATATTATTACTAATATAATTTAGCTGTGGTTGGATCCTTTTATGGTCCAAACCTTTATTTTTAGCGATTGGTGTAAATTTGGAGCCTTATTTTTCTTTGTCACCAAAAAGGTGGATTAAAGTATGATTCTACAGTACTATTAAAAGCAACTTTGATTAAAAACAATGCAGAGCAACTGAAATGTTTAGCGTTTCATATAATTACCTAAGCCTTAAAAATAAAAATAAAAAATATATTGTTTTGTAAATATTCACATCTAATAGTAATAATTTTAATGAAATTTTTTTTAATATAGGTATTCTTATATATTTAAACAAGTTATTAATCAGAAATAGTTTTTAAATTTTGTCTTCTGTAATTGAGTGTTGAAAGAAAAATAATTCCATTAGCAATGCGTTCATTTGGGCAATTTTATCATCTCGTATTAAATTTAGGTGCCGGCTGGGAGGTGTAATTGGTTAGACGCTGACCTTGTACGACCAAGTTGGTGGGTCGGTAAATTTTCATGGTGCAAAAAAAAAAAACGTCAGCGTCCATGTCGTATGATTTTGTGGCATGTTGAAGATCCCTAAAGTGCCTGATTGGTTTGGGTTCTTTCGGCAAAATAAAATTACTCGTTCTTTTTCATATCTTCAGAGCTCAGAGGCCTCTCTCTGGGGAGAAAATTGGGCGTCAGAATTACATTGTGGAAATTGGTATATACCTATTTGGTACCCCTCAGGGGGCTCACCATCTTTAGGTGAGTATGGGTGTCACAATCCCGAGGTCCCCTAGTGATTTTTTCCTTTTCCCACGGGGTTTACTATCTTTGGTAAACACGGGCTTCACGAACCCGGGGTACCCTAGTGATCCTTCTCTATTTTCGACCCTCTTTCTTGTCATTCAATTCATTCTTTCTTTCTCTTTCCGTCTAGACCATACATATTAAAACAAATGTTTGGCCGAAATCGGCTTTTGTGCCAATAAACCCCATAATCATACACTCTAAAAAGTGATACTGCCTATGGGGAATGAACTAAATCTGAAATAAAGAAACCAGTCCGCAGCCCTATTTGAAAGAAAAAAAAGAATTAGTTTCAAAGATTAAAATTTTAAAAAAAAGACAGCATTAAAAGTTTTTAAAGAAATATTACACTCAATTGAGTTTTAAAAATTCGACTAAATAATTAAATACTTTTATTTAAAAATGTAAGAAGTTCAACAAATTTCTTTATATTTGTTCCAATATTATATATTTGTTAAATTCCATTCAATTGTTAAATGGTTTTAATAGAAATTTAAAATAATTCTTACTTAAATAGTTCTTAAATCTTTAATACTGTATTTTCTTAGCGAAAAAGAAACATATTTAAAAATAATTAATAATGCATATGCAAAAACTAATATTATCTTTACATATTGTTAATTTTTTGCAAGTTTTTATATTTAAAAAAAATTAATTTATAAAACTGATGGTGAAAGCTTTACATTTAGTATCACTGAAAAAATTTATCTTCCATTAAATCCATTATATTTTATTAATAAATTATGTTTATCTTTTACAATAAAAGAACCCAAGAGAGAAAAACAAATTACTTATCTATATTTTGTTTATTTTTTATTACCAAGTTGAATTTTCCTTTTAATAGAATGAGGCATTATAAATGAGAAACAATCTTTCAATTGGTTTTTTAAATTAAAAAAAAATTATTAATCTTCTTTACCTACATACTTTTCATAGAATTTCTTTAATTGAATAAAGCAATTTTTACATTATATAAAATCAATGCTTAAAATCCAATTCAATTTTTTAAACAGGCTATGAATTTTTTTACGTAAATGAAACAAAAATGTATTTTAATATGAATAAAAAGATGTAGAATTTAGAGCAGCAATTAACATTTTTAATAATTATCGTGCACACGCAATTTTAATGAGCTTACGACGCTACTGCTATTAAACAAACACTAATTGTGAAGAAGAAGTTCAACATTTCCAAATGAATTTATTTTTTGTATATCTCGCTGGTTAACAGATTCTTTTCAGACTTGATTAGTGTATGAATAGTCTCTGTATAATAAATTAATAACCTTTTAATTTTAACTTGGGGATATGAAAAAAAACATTTAGGGTTTGAAACTTTTGTAATTAGAAGTATATTTTAGAGAATGAGGGTTTTTTAGATTCATGTTAATATTTTGTACAGTTAATAAACGTAGAATACTTCACTCTTGATCTTTACTACAATGATTTTATAATTAAATGAAAGTCCACTTCAAGTTAAACTTATTGCTTATATAAATATATTTGTTCTTACTTATTTTTGAATGTTTCGTTTATAAGTGATTTAATTTTCTTTTAATAATACTGTTTTTTCGAACCAACCGTAGATTTTTTTTTTCTCAATGTCTTAAATGTAAACATGTAAAAAGCTTGAATATGCATGTATATGTATCTCATTTTTTTTATCTTAGTACTAAATCACGTAAAGCCTGGTGGCTATCTGTTAGTGTATCACGCTTCTACGCCACAGGTCCAGGGTTCAAACCCCGGGATGGGCAAGGTCGACTCAGCCTTTGATCCCTTCAGTGGATTGATAAATGAGCACCAAGCTTGCTTGGGATCTAAACACTGAGGTTTTTACGTCAGACTGACCACTTGACCGAAACATCTGCTCATGCACCACAGTGCTTAGGGTCACAAAAGCTGTGTTTGGCACAGATGACCTTGGCCTTCATAGGTTGTTGCACCACTGAAAGTTTACTTAGTGTTTTTTGTGTATCGTTTAATCATATTCTGGAGTGATCTTGAACTCATGTATGCAAAAATACAAACGTTGGTGGTTATAGGAGTATCTTCCCGGTGGCATTTCTAACATTAAATTACACTTTTACTGTTTTAGACCTAATTTTAATATTTTCACTGATTCTAAATATGTTTTGTCTATGAAGAACAATTTAATGCATAACACTTAAACCAGCCAAATGTTTAATTTTAGACGCAAATACGGTAAATCTCTTCAATGGATAATTATAAAAAAGAATGAGAAAAGAGAACACATTTTAGTACATATAATTATTTTTTTAATAATACATATACGTAGATGTCTGAAGAGCCGAAATAGTCAGTACACAGATACGCAGTTTTCCGATCTCTGCTTTAGGCTATCGCGGCCTTATATACTCTAGAAATTCTACAGTTACTTGAATTAAATCATAATATAAGTTACTGCTAAGACGTTTGATAAAATTATTTCTTGGTCTAACCAGTCTTTGTCTACGTGCTTGAATTGGGTGTCGAATTATCTCTACATAGCTATATAATTTCTATGCTGCAGACTAAGTCTTATTCCCTAGAACAAAATCTGTTAGGGAAAAAAAAGTTAAAATTTTATGTGTTATTGCAAAAAAAAAAACAAATTTAAGGTTGCATCCTCTTGACAATATTGACCCTTTTAACCCTTTATCTACCGTATTATAATTTACAGCAGTTTTTTTCATGCAATATTTTTTTTGAATCACTACATTGAAAACTAAGGGATATGCATAAACAAAATACTCAACTTTGGGAAATTTAATTCGTTAGAGCTAAATATTAATTAAAGATATTCATCTGTAAAATTAATTACATACACTATTCTCTCAAAAAAATAATCGTTTTCTAAGGTCTTCATTAACATACTAAAAAAATAAGACACCTTTTTACATTAATTACTTTTTTGGAACAAAAAGGACAAATCTTCGCAATCCGATCAAAATGTCGGCTGAAAACGCAACTTCCTCTATAAAACTATTCCCCTCTCTTCGCTAAAATACTCACCAGAGAACCCGTGTTGCCATATATCTTAGAAGAGTAGATTTAAAGAAATATTCCTGCTAAGAGAGTATCATCAAAATATTCGTAAAAATGGTTATTCTATGTAAGTTTAAGGTGAGTGGTACTCATAAGTACCGTCGGTAGATAAAGGGTTAACAGAACCGTGTTTTGCCGATCCCTACACTAAGTTATCGCAACCTTAAGAAATTCTGCTGTTATCTGAATTATATATACAGGGTGGCCATAATTAAACTGCAAGTGTTCAAGATGTGCTGGAGAGAAAACTACCGTGAATATTCCAGTGGAATTTGGTATCTACACTTTTCAGAACATGCGTAAGTCAAATATGCAAAGAAAAATTCGCCATTTTCACCCGATAGATGTACCGTGTTTCAATGCTTATCGACGGCATATATGCAAATTTTAAGCCCATCGAACAATATAAAAACAAGACCACATGGAACACTAGTGAATCATGACCCGTGTTCACCTTAAGGTATGCAACTAGGTTCGGAGACCAATTATTTAAAAATTGATTTTCAGAATAAATTCATTGTTTTAAAGAACATAAGTAGGCTTAAAAAGTCAGAATTATTAAATAAATATCATGTATCACCCTTTGCTTTTGAAAAAAAAATTATTTTTATGAAATTTTAGCAAAATTTATAAAGTTAAGAAAAACACCAAAAATAAAATTAAATTGCACATTATGAAATTTTAACTTTATTAATGTATTTCATGATCCCTCTGAAGTGTCACAAACCGCAGGATAAAAAATATTTTAAGAAATAAATATTTTAATAGCATTTAAATTTGATGATAATGATTTTTCGTCAAAATTACTGCATTTTCTATGCTAAAAAGGGCTGTAAAATGTGATGAAATGTAGGTGTCTTAAATCCTGCGGTTTGTTACACTCTGAAGAGCCTATAACATATATGTTACAAATTTCATCGAATTTGATTTAATTGTTTTGGAGATATCCCGTTTTTCGTGCACAAATTATTGTAAAAATTTCATTTTTCTAAAAAGCATTAAAAAAAATATTTTTATAAGTTATATAAAGTAAATGTTATAAAAACAACTTAAGCAACGTTCTAGTTTTATGTGTTAGTCCTTCCTCAATAATTATATTTCTTTTTTCCCTAATAGCCCAAACATTACCAAACATCAATCACCTAAAAATCTATTTTTCAACCTAGTCGGAAACCTTAATCCTTGCAATTTTTTTTTCTGTAGAGACATCTGAAAGATATGGTTTATAGAGAACGACATGCTCTGTTGAGGAATTGAAATCTAGCATAACATGACGCAAGAGATGTGTTCAACAGAGATTTTAAATGCGACGGTGGACCATGCTGTTTTACGTTTTCAGCATGTGGTTGCATCTGGTGGCTCGCATATTGAGCACATCATGGGATAATTTCATTGAATAAATAATGGTTTAATTGTTTTCCTAAGCATCTTTATGGATTGTTTAATTTGTGATCTTAATTTACGTTAATTTTTGATTACACGGTACTGTAAAAATGTAATTACTGAAGCGAATTGTATGGAATTTTTTGATAAACTGCAATTGATGTTTTATATTGTTAATATGCCTCTTAGAATGTCATTATGCTCTGTCTATCGGTTTTGGAAGTTGTTTACGCCACCGGGGAGCGTTGAAATACGGTACAGCACCATCTATCGGGTGAAAATGGCGATTTTTTTTCTTTGCATATTTGACTTGCGCATGTTCCGAAACATGTAGATACCAAATTTTACTGGAATATTTCCAGTGGGGTTTTCTTTCCACCACCCCTTGAACACTTGCTGTTTTATTATGGCCACCCTGTATATATATATATATATATATCATAATATAAGTTACTGCTAAGAAAACGTACATTGCATTGCCGTTTGATAAAATTATTTCTTTGTCTTATCAGTCTTTGTCTAAATGCTTGAATGTAATGCCGAATTATATTCCTACATAGCTACATAATTTCCATGCTGCAGACTAAGTCTTATTCCCTGAAACAAAATCTGACATGGTAAGAAAAATAAAAAGTCGATGTCTTATTGCAAAAAAAATTTAAGGTCACATCCTCTTGGCAATATTGGCACTCTTATTTGTTACCCTTATCCTCAAAGCAATCTAAGTTTGATATTAAGAATTATTCTTTGATCCCTTTGGGCAATGCCGACTGATAGTAAATCAAATATGACATCTCTGAACAAATAACGATTTTCATCGTAGGCGTTTTTTCCCCCTCATCTCTTTTTATTTAGGTTGGTGGAGAAATATATAGTTCATAAAATGTTACCCCAAAAATTTCAAAAATTCGAACCTTTTAGAAGGAAATTGTAAGATAGAACGAATGGATTGTTTTCGTTCGTAAATAAATATACATCGGCTTCAGATGTATTATAAACGTTACAAATATTGAATGGAGTTTTTTTGTTCCAATTAGATATTAATAATTTATTGAAGTAGAGTTTTTATAAATTGAAATATTCAATTTGTGGCGGATCTATACGCAACCTCCTACTATTAATCCTCTTGGGTATTCTCTGGGACTAGCAAAATCCACCAATCTTCTCCTAAGAAGAAAACGTGATGTACAAATTAAGTTTATTATATATAGTTCTAGTTCGCGAGTTAAAGGGAGTTGGTGAGTTAGAAGTGAAGAGAATAGATAACAAAGTTAGAAGTTTATTTAACTAAAGGTGACAAAAAAGATACAAGGTGAAGATTACCATAAATGGTTAAAAAGACCTAGTAAAAGAATATAGTCAGGAAATGTTATAAGTTGAATTGATTAGAAGACTGCCAAAGTTCAGGTACTGTCACATTCATATTACGTTGATATTTAAACTATTAAAGTGGTTAAGGTACATTAGTTACGTACCTACCGTGTAAAGTAATATTAAGGTAGAAATATTATTATATAAAAGGTTTATTTGATATGTTCTCCCTAAAAACGACTCTCGTCCCCTCAATCTGTTGTCTGACTGGATCATCCTACTTATAGTGTTGCATTGATTTGTGTTTGAGTCGTTTAAAGTGATAAATAAAATAATTGGAAATTATGTCGAATAATCCTTCACTTCCTTCCACACCTTGAATAGGGTCCCAGGGTAGACAGGAAGTAGGTTTGTTACAAATTTCGTTATGGTTTTTTTAAATGGATGCGTTTGAGACCAGATAAATAAAAAAGTAATAGTGGCTTCATATACAAAATTAGTATAGAATTTTAATTTATGTTTAATTGAATTAAATATTAATAAAAAAACACATTTTCTTTGTTAAATATTTTCTTTACCATTTGAGGGCGTTCGTTCCTCGTATCGTGTTTGGTATTTTGATTTTTGCAACATAAATATTCAGTTAAGTTTAGTCATCGAGTTATATAATATATATTTATTTAGATTTTGTAATTATTAATATTTATGGGAATTTAAGGGATTTAAAAATTGTCCACTTTGTGGATTGACACCTTTGACCTTTTTTTCAACTTGACAAAAGTTGACCACACTGCTGGCCACCGTAAATGCAACACCCTAAAGGAAGCACCAAAATAACATGGAAATTTACAAAATGCATTACCGGAGGTGGGATATGCAAATGATTAGAATTTCAGCGCAGACACACGTCACGCACGCCTGTGGCGCCACCTTAAATCGCAATTTAAGGCTTGGAGATTTTGACGATTTCCAGTTGTGCAATTGTGTTTTTCTTGTGATTTTTTCATAAAACGATCAGTTATGTCTCGTAGAAAACAGCGATCAGCTTTTGATCAAGTATCCGAGTTCGACAGAGGAAAGATAGTGGCCTACCGAGATTGTGGATTATCTTTCAGGGAAATCGGTAGTCGTGTTGGATGAAACCAAACAACTGTAATGCGGATATGCGACCGTTGGATGCAGGAGGGTACGACGGACCGACGGGGTCGATCGCATCCACCTCAGTGCACCACTTCACGTGAGGACAGGCAAATTGTGCACATGGCAGTGACGGATCGCTCAGTCACATCACGAACCATAGCACAGCACATTGAGTCTATAACGCATCATTCAGTGTCTGCGCGTACCATTCGACGCCGTTTACAGCAGAGTGGTCTGTCCACAAGACGTCCATTGCTTGGTCTACCCTTGACGCAGAACCGCAGTCGTCTCCGCCACCAATGGTGCGATGAAAGAAGGATGTGGGTGGCAGAATGGAATGAATTTGTCTTTACTGACGAGTCACGCATCTGTCTGCAATACCACGATGGTCGGATTCGAGTCTGGAGACACCGTGGAGAGAGGATGCTGAACTGCTGCGTTATGCTCCGCCACACTGGCCCTGCACCGGGTATTATGGTATAGGGTGGTAATGGATATCACTCTCGCACTCCTCTAGTACGCATTGCCGGTACTTTAAACAGCCAGCGTTACATGTCCGAAGTGTTGGAGCCAGTTGTCCTTCCTTACCTTTAGGGCTTGGCCACAGCCATATTTCAACAGGATAATGCGTGACCACACGTGGCACGCATTGTCCAAAGTTCCTTCGTCAATCGCCAGATTGAATTGCTTCCCTGGCCTGCTCGCTCTCCGGATCTTTCGCCGGGGGAAAACACGTGGTCCATTGTTGCTCAACGATTGACCCAGATTACACCCCCAGCTGCCACACCAGATCAAATTTGGCAACATGTGGAAACTGCTTGGTCTGCTGTATCGAAAGAACACATCCAAAGTCTCTTTGAATCAATGCCGAGGCATGTGGCAGCAGTGATCTCCAACAATGGCGGCTACTCTGGCTACTGATTCTGGCAGGAACCACACTTCACAGAAGTCTATAAACTTTATCATTTGATACTTGGTCAACATGTTATCTACAAAATAAATTTTGTTGTGCTATCTTTGGCTTTCTTGGTGTTGTATTTACGGTTGCCAGCAGTGTAAATATATTAATTAGTTTCATGCGTAGAGTCATATCATACATAATTTCCCTTTTTAACTTTCAATGTTTACTAAAGAGGGCTTTGAACCCTTTATTGAATCAATACAATTCATGGGTTTACTCACAGATCTTATAATACTCACTTAAAGGATGTTGAAGTATATTGAAATTATTTTATTAATTTTCAAAAAGAGGAAAATTATGACCGAGTTATGAAAACAAGGCTAGTTTCAGCACACTATAGTGTAAACAACAGAGGCCTTGTGGCCGAGTGGTAGCGTGTCGCGCTTCCACACTACAGGTCCGGGGATCTATTATCGAGATGGGCAGGTTCGACTCAGCCTTTCATCCCTTCAGTGGGTCAATAAATGAGTACCAAGCTTGCTTGGGGACTAAAAACTGAGGGTTTTGCCTCAGGCTGACCACCTGATCGGGACATCTGCTCATGCACCTCTGCGCCTAATTGTCACGTATACTGAGATGGGCACAGTAGGCTTTGACCCTCATGGGCTGTTGCGCCATTGAGTTTAATTTAGTATAAGCAATACCACGATAGATGAATTTACAAAAAATATTATTATTATTGCTATAATTTTAGTTTTACTTAATAATAATATCTTGAATAAAATTTTAATAAAAGAAAACGCAATTATTTTTTTTTACCACTTATAGGCTTTTATTTTCAAACTTTGAATGTATATTTAGATATCTGAATCTTACAATAACTGTTTTGTTGTTCTTTGATTTGAGAGGGATATACGCATTTCTACGTAAAGTTTTTATCAATAATTGATTAAAAACTTCTATAAATTATATATTCCATAGGTTTTCATTAAGTTTTTTTTTTAACATAAATGTTGGCTAACCATAAAACTAATTAAATTCCACTTTCTTTTATGCAGTCCTCAGTTTACCACGTTTACAAATACAGTAGCACCCATAGTTTTCTTGTTTATAAGAATATTTTAATCTTAAATATTCATATTATTTTTGTCTCTCAAATATAGTATATTTATATAGTTCACAATGATAATAAATGATTCTTCCTCTACATAGAATTGAAAAGAAGACTTTATATCATGTTATCGTTTCCACAAATGTACTATATATTTGATTTTTACTCAACGTGTTAAAAAAACATATAGATCAATTGAAATATAATTTTAAAAGAACTTGGGCTTATATATCGATAGTATTTTATTAATAGACGAAGAGAATACATGTACAGTTATGAAATTTTTGAACAATGATCGATGAGTAATTAAGTTACTCTAATATTTTAAATAGTTGTATGTTTTTAAGTGAAAATTGTTTAATTTAGAAGGATTTCAGGCATTTCAATTTAAATTTCTTATATATTTTATTTAAATTAACAAAATTGTGTGTGAGTGTGTGTGTGTTTATTGAATGCATCGTATTTCTAACACGCTTGCATATTTTTAAATAGTTTCGTAAAAAAAAAAATTTGAAATCCATTTACTTAAAATATTTTAGAAGAGAATAATCATATCGATTTTCATTAACAAGTATTTCAATTTAGAATATTTTAAACACTCATTAAAGTTTTGTTAATTGCTTAAATTCGTCAAATGAATAATTGGTTATCTTATTTTAATGGAAATTTTTCAAACGCTTTTTCCACGTACAGTTTTTAATATTTAAAATTCCAAAGTCTAGAATACTTTTAAAATCAGTATCCCTATTTAAAAGAATATTGATTCTCTGAAACATATTGAGTTAATTAAAATTAAAAATGTGATTTTCTCTGTTTTGTAAAGAATTACTTTGTGGGGATATTAGTTGGTAATAAATTATAGTTAATGAATTAAAAATTAGGATATAATATTTGTTACGATCACTTAAATGTTAAACGTATCTCTTATCGTTACTTGCAAATTAATGTATAAATAAATAAATAAATAAAAATCAACATCGATGAAACTAAAATAGCTATTAAAACTTTTATCTTATAACTAAATAGTTTTTGAAAAATTAAAAAATAAAATAATAAATAGAATAGTATATTTTGGAGAAGTAATTTACTTAGGAACAACCATTACCCCAATACTGTGTTCCGTAGAACTGAACTAAATCTGATTCACATGATTTTTTTTCTACCAGTCATAAAATACGATAAACATTTTATTTTAAAATGTTTTTTCTTTCCAATGAATTAAGCAAGAACAGTTTTTAGAATGTATATCTTTCATTTTGTAATTGTTCGATAAAAATATTTGCAAACAATTTATTCTCGAAAGAAAAAAAATCGAAACATCTTTGGAAAGCTTATTTTGAAAATTACATAATTTTTTTAATATTTAATATTGAAAAAAGATACAATCTAAGCAACTATGAAACTTTCTTTAAAATTTTTGAAATTTTAATTAAGGTAAGGAACTTTTGTAAATAAAGTTTATAATTAAATTTGGATTTTTCATTTCAAAGTGGGAAAACTATAAGCGACTAATTCATAATTCAATCAGGAGGCATTGGAGATTTCGAGAACTTTGCTCAGTTTAACTTCCGCTGTAGTTTACTGTATTAATCATTATAGAACTTTTCATTCAAAATTTCGTAACTTCGTTTCTAATTTGCGACAAAAATCTTTCCCTCTAATTACAGTGAAATTTTATAAAGAAGCGTTTGCTTTTCAAAATTTAATTTCTAAATGCGCTTAATTTTGAATATCAATCTACAGTCGGGAAAATAAATGTTCAAGATATTTAGGAAAGAAAATGATATAACCGTTACGCGTTGATATGTTTAAATGCGCGCGCGCGCTTATCAGGTATAGTTCGCGTTTTAAATACGAACTTTTTGTTTAAAAAAAAAAAGATAAAATCTCTTATTTTATTCAGAATAATTTAAATTGAGGAAACGTTCATTACAAAGTTTGATACATGTTATATTTTTCAACATGATTACCCCCATCGTACAACTATATTTTAAATCTAAATACTTGCGTTTTTGCACCCACAGTCACAGAATTTAATCACATTGTCTCAACTTCATTTTCCCTGGAAGGAATATTGATTAGGGATGGGGGAGGGGGTTGACATCTTCACTAGAGGTCTCAGGCTCGAATCCCGAAAAAGGCATGGACGTTTGTGCTTGTGCGATATGGGGGGCCCTCTAAATATTCGGCGAGCTGAAAGTTCCACCGAGAGGTTGGTGGTAGGGGTGGAGGACTTCTAGACCAATTCCAGGTGTTCTCTCTCGCATTTGGGATGAGACGGAGCGAAATAATACTGTCACCTACATGGTGCTCAAAGCTGCGACAGACATAATTTAGTCCCCCTTTCGACGATGAATTGCGTGGGGCTCGACTCACATTGTCGATTGGAAGGAATAAGTAACAACATCAACGTTCCATTTTTTGATTACTCATATAGTATAAATGTTGCTCTATAAGATGTTTATTCTGGTTAAAGTTAACCTGTTGTAACGTTTCCCGTCACACAGCTGTGAATCGGCTTCTTTTTGTGGATATGATCACTACGTTCGATGAACACCGGCACCCTTTAAAATATTGCATGGTCTTGCTTTGGGCATCGTCCCGGCAACCTTTGACACGACTAGGAACCACCGTACTCCTTTCCCGAATCGAATGTAACTCGAGGATAAAGACACCGACCGCTACCATACCGAAAACCGCAGAGAGGGTAGAGAGAAGAGAGGGTTGGGAGCTTTCGCAGGGAATGGATGTGACCTCCTCCCTCATAAACAACAGAATTTGAACTCTATTAATCTGTACAATATTTTTTTAAAAACTTCAATGCATATACTATAATTAATAGTTGTGACGTAAATAAACTAAATATTTAAATTAATAAATATCACGCTACCCTTATTTACCTCAAACGTCACACTGCTCTTCAAAGAGCTCCTATATACCTATTATGTGCTCGCTTCACATTACACTGTAAAAAATTCGTCAGCTCCTAACGTTTACACAGACTAACACAATTTCATTATTAATATCCACTGACAACTATTTTGTTTCTAGAAGATGAACAAATGAGTACACTTCACATTTGGGGGGGGGGGGTTCTGAATCATTCTAAAATATTCTCCTCGAACTGGATTTTGCTAAGGAGCAAACGCGCTCGGGGGGAAATCAAATTGCTTAAGGTTTAACCCAATGTTGCCAAAGCTATTACAAAAACTGGTTCTTTCCTTCTATGCATTATATATTTACTTTTCAGAAACATTTCGAACATAAAACTCCACACATTTATCAGTGTATTAAATACTCATCCACATCATTGAAATTTAGGGTTTTCTATTTTAATTTTATTTATTACATTGAAAATGAAATTAAAGAATCAAATATTCACAAGACAGACTCAAAGCCAAACAGAAGTTTTTATTTAAACACAAGTTTTTCAGTGTTACTTATCACCAATTCTTAGCATGATATTTATAACAAAAACGAGCCTCAATATGTGAAAAGCAATACTTAACTAAATAAAAAAATGAGTGAGTAAATACGTTATAGCTAAATAGTCTTGTGATTAGCTTTACTAAACCTGACTTCCTATTAATTCCTAATCCTTAAGGAAAATTCCACATATTCGATACTAAATTAATTTCAACTTCTGTAAGCAGAAATACAATTACATTTGCTTCAGATCGTATAAGCCAATCTCTCCGAATTTCCACTGCTTCCGAAAACAGCATTATATATAAAAACAAGTAATATAAAAAATATTTAAGTCAATTCCTACTTAGATCAACAAAATTACTTTACTTTGTTGATCTAAAATATTATTATTTTAGTTTATTTTTATTAAATAGGTACAATTAATAAAAATATGTTTATACATATGACAGAATCACAATATTAAGTAGCAATTTATTTTTATTAATTATCATTAAAGTATCGAATTGCCATCCAAAACAATCGTGTATATAAAATTTCAGTTCATCTGTTCAGCTTTGAGAATAAAAAAAAATATTTTTAAGTTTTGACCCAAGTTGCTAAAAATGAAGCCAACGTGACTGTATCTATAATTTGTTAAATAATTAAGTTCAGGCAATAATTTTAGTTAATTATAATTAAATTATCGTATTGTTACCCAAAACAATAGTGTATATTAAATTTCAGCTCAAATAAGCGCTTTAAATTGTGAGAAAAAAAACTTTTCAAGTTTTGACACTTCGCCAAAATGGTCGCTAAGTCACCAAAAATGATGCCAATGTGGCTGTGTTTGTAATTTTTTGAATAATTAGTTTTAATCAATTAAATTTTTTTTAATTATATTACTGTGTTGTGTCTTCCAAAATAGCGTGTATATAAAATTTCAACTCAATTGAGTGCTTCAAAATGCATTTTATTAAAGATTGAAAATTTGAACAAGATAAATTTATATAAATAAATATAAAGAGAGTGCGCTAATAGTAGGAATTGAAAAGAAGACGCATTTTTAATATGTTTGATTTAAAAGAATTAAAACAGAATGTGCCCTTGAATTAGGTTTAGTTCCGCATGTTCCCTAATGATCTAAAACCTTTACTAGACATCACTAAAAAATAACTACGCTAAACATTATCTAACTAAATATCTATGTTTATAGTAAAGCAGTTGAATTTTATCTCTTCGAAGAAAAATCCTCATGATATAATCTTTCAATTTCTCCCAGACAAAACGGTCAAACGTTAAAATAAATCATACTTTGCTTTGTAGGTAACATATTGTGTTCATTACTTGATGTTTGAAGCATACACATTTTTAAACATCTTTTATTACTAAATTTGGTAGATCAGTAATTGAATTCTCTACAATAGCTATTTTTGTATACTCTTATCATTTAAAAGGATGCCTTTGATGCATTTAAAACGTTCCATATCTGGTTTCCAGCATAACTGTACATCAACGCTTATCTCAAATGGATTGTTAAGAAGCAACGTAACGCCCTACATGTGAAAACATCACACGCCACGCGATATATAAATACATTAACCATCACACTTTTCCGGCACTTAGAAAATAAGAATAATTATATTCTATTCTCTTTACCGTCTGTACTTATCCTGTTGAACTCCATTTTTCACTCTCACCCAAATGGCTCTAGCTCCATTTTAAGAGCAAGATAACGAACACCAGTGATGGATAGCTGCCCCAAAACCATTAGTTTTTAGAAGCTGGTGGTTCCTGCCACTTTTTTCTAAGAATTCGAAGTTTATTTGACAACCATGGAAGGGGTTTTTCTGAGCGCTTTTTGGCTTCGGACGAGCTGGGATAATATCTGACGCTGATAAATCGAACGGCGAGGTGATATTGGACAATAGCGAATTTCTGGAACCTTTTTTTTCCCGTTGTTTTTTATTTTCCATCCAAAAATATCATGTAGGGGCGTCTTGGTATGGCCATCTTCACTTCCTGACTGCGTTTAATGATGTTTTGTTGTGATTCAAGTAGGCATTTTGGGGGGAATCTTGTATCACCACTTCTTTCTTGATGGCTGTAAATTTGTGACAAATAACTGTAAGAAAGGATACAATGTGGTGTTCTTGACTTTTAATATGAGTTACATCCACACTTATTTTCTGAGAGGGGCCTCTTGTCTGTAAATTCGTGATAAATAATTGTTTGAAAGAATATAGCTTTGTTGTTATATTGTTTAATTTTTTGAGATTAACTCTTCTGTAATAAAATAGATAATTGCTTACTCCCAAATTATGTTAGAGTAAATGTTTTAAAGTAAAATATCTTTATTGAGCTTTTAACAGAAGAATGCCATACAAAAGAATAATTTCTAATAGTTTTAATAATTGTTTCGTTAACAAATTATTTTCTTTTCTGAACATTTGTGAGGATATTTTAAATTTTATACAAATAATGAAAACATTTGTTTGATGATTTAGATTCTTTTTAATGTTTTTTTTTTTGGTTAAATTTTTTTATGATTGACTATAACGATGCCTTTCCTTTTAGAACTTTTGACTAAAGTTGACTTTTCAGTTGTTCTTTGAATCATACTGTAGTCCAGTGTTTCTCAAAGTTTCAATATTCGCAACCCAATATTCAATCATAATTTTCATCGCCCCCCCCCCTCATACACAATAACAATGTATTGAATTTAATAATGCTAAACTTTGAAGCTAAAACTACGATTTGACTTTAACCTCTTAAGTGTCACCAGCGTATATAAACATCTCGCTCAGCCGAAGCCTTGATTTCCCTGGACGTATTTATACGTCTTTCCGAAGTATGCACTGTTATCCATGAAATTATTTCGAAGACTTTCGAATGCAATAAAAGGACATTGACAATGTTTCCGAAGGATTTTCTTATTTCAGATTATTTGCTTCTTTATTCCTCTTCCCCCCCCGTAATACATCACATACACGCACTTACGTGGAAAATGGTTGGTATTGGAAAGCGAATCGTGTAACTTGTAATCGGCAGTTAAGGGATTAATTATAAACCGTACAAATTATCAAGATAAGTGTTAATCTTTGTATATAATTTTGTATATGACAATCCAATGGGGCCATTGGTAATTATTATGAACTTGTTCTTAACTTAGTATTGTTAAATTAATTATAAAATACATTGTGTAGCACTAATGTATTTATAAGTGTATTATATCAGTGTAAATGTGTATTTTATTTTTTATTATGTTAGAATATATTTTATTTATTTACTTTCAGTAAATTAGTAATTTTTTTTAATTAATCTTTTGTTTTCGTCTTTTCATTATGCTCGCGCCACAGTTTGAGAAGCGCTGCTGTAGTATATACTTTTTAAATGTATTTTGCGTAAGTGCCTATATTAGACAATTAAAATCAATAACTCTGAAAATTTATCTTTCATAACTATTTGGATTTCACTCAGAAAGCAAAGAAGCTGAATAACTTGTAAAAATATTAGTTACAACCCTTCAAAATGACTTAATAATAAAATATAAACGTTGAAAATAACTTTTTATTCACATTATTGAATTTACATTCAATTTTCACCAAACATATCGCTATTGATATCAACAAGTCCAAATTTTATTGTTCACTATACGAGGTGTGACACACAAAAAACAACGAGACTGGTTCTATAAATCAGTGAACGCACATAATCAGTTATCTGTGACATTATCACACTTCGGCATTCACGCACATTTGCATTCGGTGTTGCCTTGCTGGTAAAAGTTCTGGAATGAAGTTTTTGAAAAGCTCTTCAGGAGATTCTCCATTTTTGCCTGAACCTTTTCAACTGAGGCAAAATAGGTTCCCTTTAAACAAGATTTAATTGTAGGAAACAAAAAAAAAGTTTTAAGAGGCCAAATCAGGTGAATAAGGAGGATGCCCCATCAGAGTAATGTTTTTGCTGGTCAGAAACTGCTTTTCAAATAGGGTGGGTGTATTGTTTTGGGGCAACGGCCATCCATCACTTCCCAATTCTGGCCTTTTTTCTTAATTTTTTCGCGAAGTCCTTTTAGTTCTTCAATGTAGCGGTGTTGATTAACTATCTGACCACTGACGTGAGTGAGAACCCACTCACATCACGAATTTTGGCAATGTTTTGGTTTGTAATCGCTTACCTTAGGCTTTCAGCATGTTAATCATCTTCCACACTGACCCTTCCCCCTGAAAATCTCTTATACCATTTAAGCACATGTCCACGAGAGAAAGTTTCATCTCCATAAGCCTCAGTTAATATTTGAAATGTTTTCGTGGCTCATTTCTTTCGCACGAAACGTGATGTTAATGCGACATTTTTCTGGCAGAATTCAGTTGCACGTGTTCCCTCAATGACGTAGGACTCCCAACTGGCGAGATCGGTTAAGCGAAACTGACCACATGGAATAAAAGAGGGGCGTGGAATGACGTCATCAAAACAGTTGTTGCCAACTCCACCTTTTTCAAGCTACACACTTATCTCGTTTTTGTGTGTGTGTGCCACACCTTGTATTTAGAAGTTATTAAATCATTTTATTTGTGCTTAAATTAAATAATCTGTGTTATAGCTAGCGGCAGCCTAGGTATAAAGTATTTAAAAAATTTGAAATAAATGTTATTACGGTTTCTGAGTTAATTTTAACATTCATATTCCTTTCAGTTTATTTATTATTTATTTATTGTAATTTGCTTTGATAACAAAATATTAACATTCAGGAATCGAATCTTTGAATTTATGACATAGGATATAAAGGGAAATTAATTATTTTTTAATCATGTAAATTTAAATATTCTGAAATTTTGTTATTATTATCCTTTTATTTAATTATTATTGTGAAAAAAATGAGTCTTTTTCAGTTAATTGCATGCATTCTTAAAAAATTATTATTTTTTTATTATAATTGGCAATAAAATATAAAATTCTATACCTCACAAGGAATTTTCCTTTAGATACACAATAATATTTATTTTAACAAGTTTTAAATTATTATACTTAATAAAGAATGTCTGTAGAATGTAAAATAATGTTATCTTTCTCTTTCAGGTAAGAATTTATTGCTTTCTTGCGTTTTGAATGTTGTACTTGAGCAAAAGAAGGAAAAAGATAGGAAGTTATTTAACATTAGCAGGTAATATTTTAAATACGGCAGAAATAGATGTTAGTTTATCGGAGACAAGAAAAATTACATGCTGAAGTAATTAATGAAAATTGTAAACCTATTTATTTGTTGTATGTAGTAAACAATTATTAATGATTAGCAATTTCATATCCTCGAGTGCAAAACCATCTATGCCTAATTCAATTGGTTAAATTTGTGACGGATCTATCCACGTCCTTCCTCTAATCCCCTTAGGAAATCTTTAGTCTCTCAATTCGAATTTAATCACAACGAACCCTCTGAAGAAGCAACCATGATTATGCAGATTAGGTCAGATATATATAGTCTAGGTTTTCAAGCTAGTACGATTGAGATACAGAAAATCTGACTTGGGGAGAGAGTGCTACCGATCAGGTATTATTATATTTTATAACGCGTTTGAGATAAGATAGTTGAAGGTATTAAAGTGACGATTAGTCACCATAGTTAAATTATAACTCAGATGTTTAGAGCAGTGGATTGATCCTGATAAAGGATAATCGATATTTAAGAAGTCTTCTCGTAATTCACGTACCTCGTTATTGACTCTCATATTGCTCAAATCTGGAAAATCTTTTTTAGTCTGAATTATTAGAATTCTGTCTGTTGATAATTTATGTGTTTAATAAATAGACTGGGTAAATAACATGGCTAGTCATCCTTCACTTCCTTCCACTCCTCTAGGTGGGGTTGAGAGAAGATCTCAACCCTTATATTGAACAATAAAAGAGTCAATAGAGAGGTACGCAAATTACGAAAAGACTTTTTAAATATTAACCCTCCTTTACCAGGATTGATCCACTGTTCTAAATATCTGAGTTATAATTTAACTATCGTGACCAATCGTCACTTTAATACCTTCAACTATCGAATCTCTGAAACGCGTTATAAAATGTAATACCTGATCTGTAGCAATCTCTCCTCCAAGTCAGATTCTCTATACCTCAATCGTACTAGCTTGAAAACCTAGTACGATATATAAACCTAGATTATATATATCTGACCTAATCCGCATATCACGGTTGCTTCTTCAAAGGGTTTGTTGTGATTA
Source organism: Trichonephila clavata (assembly GCA_019973975.1). Lineage (NCBI taxonomy): Eukaryota > Metazoa > Arthropoda > Arachnida > Araneae > Nephilidae > Trichonephila > Trichonephila clavata. The sequence goes on from BMAO01023698.1 coordinate 105,757, forward strand.
AATTCGAATTGATAGACCAAAGATTTCCCAAGAGGATTAAAGGAAGGACGCGGATAGATCCGTCACAAATTTTTTACCTATTAAGAAGGTTAATTACATTCGAACCCTATTGTATCGAAAGCCTATTTAACAAACTTCGCGGTGTAACAAATTTTTTCTTTCCCCGATTAAATTAAGTCAAAATCCTCTATTTTACAAATAATAAATCCTTAATCAACAAATTATTTTAACAGTTAAATTTTTTTTATTAGTTTGTATTAAAAAAATTGGATTTGTTTCAAATGACATATCTTTTTTATGCGGAACGGAAAAAGATTTTTCTTGTGAGCAAAACATTTCGACCGGAAAAGGTGAAGACTACTTTTAGACTTTAAAGGGCCGATGAGTCATAAGTAGAACCCATCGTGTAAGTTTTTAATAGGACAGAAAATTCCTTTGTTATCTCATTCCACTCCACACTCAAGGGTTATAAGATTTCAACGAATGTTATATTTGATGACAGATCGCTCATCTGTGCATCTGAAGTTGAGGAAATTTTTGATATGCTGATTGAGCTTATGAATATTGATTCTGATGCAGAAATAAGCTAGTGAAATTCCTATCAAAAACGCTACATTTTCTAATGTTTTACATTGTTTGGAAACTGTAAAAAAATCTACCTTTTGCAGCAAGATGTAAATGACGTAGTATTTTCTGCTGTACATAAAGAAAATAATAAATTATATATATATATATATATATATAGTTTAAAAAACTATAAAAACAAACTTTTATAGTTAATCGAACTAAGTTGTAACTTAATCTTTTAGTCGCTAAATCTGGAATTGGGATCTGTAATTAGTCGCCAGATGCAGAATGGAATCTGTAAATGGAAAATCGTTAATCCTGATCAGGACAATGGAACAAAATTACTTAATTATTGTATTGTCATCAGTCCTGGACAAGCGAGAAAAATTTCGAATTAATCCGACTTTTTAAAGTGGGTAAAAATGGATTTCAAAGATTGCGTTACATACAAGTGAAGCTTATAAAAGGGTTTTAAAAAAAGAATGGAGGATTTTTTAGGATTTCAGGAATCAAAAAGATTGTTCAAATATCTATTACTCAGTATTTAAAAATTTCCAATTAACTGGTGCTTAAAAATTCATTAATAGTATTTTTAACTATTGAATAAAAAGTTGTAATTTCTAACTATGGATGTTTTTGGTCTGGTTGCTTTTTTCGAATTTCCAAAAGAGCAAGAAATTTGTGTCGAGTTGGAACCCCGATTTAACAATGGCGTTCGGTCCCGATGAAAAAATATTTTTTGGAATGAAACATTTCTTGCAAAAATATTGACGCTTAAGAACATTAATTAATTGTTGGAAAAGTCGTCCAATAAACTGAGAAAAAACGAAACTTCAGAATGTTAAGAACTTAATTTGTTGATACATACGGCAGCAGTCAAATGGGGTGCTTCCTTATTTTTGTAACCATATTGGTGACGTTATATGAAACGAAGCATTCGGTAGCCAATTCAGCGTCTATGACATATGCAAAATCGGGGTTGCCAACTTGGCGAATTATCTTGAACTTTGGCATTGTTGTGATAAACCGTTTGTACCCCGAAAAATATTGAATTTTATAAAGCAATCAATTGAAATTTGTCACTTTTTAGAAATTGGTATTTTTAAGATTAATTTCAAATCAAATATTTCATGCGAAATCCGAATTATAATTTTTTATTCTTTAATTTCTCTTTTATTCAAACATATACCCCCTGAAAAAAATCAGTGTTTTATTAAATACTTATCTCTATCATTTATTATTTCTAACTTGTAAATGAATTTTCTCCTTGTTTTCAATTTCAAGCATTTACGAGTAAAATGAGGGGAAAAAAGACGTTAATATCATGTCCTTAAAATTCTGTTAACATTTTTCTTTCAATGAATAATTTTACTTGTGGAGGACTTAATGTCCCAAGTGGCGAACATTGAGGCGATTTTATCTCGCTTATGCAAGCCTTTTTTTTAAAAAAAAAAAAGAAAGAAAAGAAAACATTAAATATTTGGCTACCTTATAACGATCGTATAAAAAGGAGCATATCTTTCCCAAGTCATATTTATTGAATAAATTAGCCTTTTTTTTTTTTTTTTTGCATTTTTTTTCATTAAAGAATTTTACTTCAGCAAATATTTATCGGAGAACTAAATTTCATCATTCCCGAATTCTTTATTCAAATAGGCTATAAACAAAGGTGACGATCTTTAATAAAATTTTACATTATTTAAAAATTCATATTCGGAGGATTAAAAACAATAAAAAAAATCCAGGTCAATTGCTAAGCAAACTTTGAAGAGCCATAAAGGAATTTTTAAACACTGATACTTCCTAAAATTAAATGAAGTACTTAAAAAAAGGCTCGAGTGGGGTAAAAAAAAATTAATAACTGTATAAATTTCTCGGTTTAAATATTAAGCTCTTGATTGTATTGACTCAACTTATGCAAATATATTAATTATTCATGATAATACATTTTTATCTGGACATTTCTTTCGGATAAATAAATATTTGTTTACTTATAAAAACTAATTAAATCTCTTATATTTGCCAGTAATAGGAGCTTTGTATCAATTAATGCATGATATTTGCCAATTGTGTTGAATCTATTTTTTCAACCATTTTATTTGCTTTCTTTCATCCGAGCTGTAAAATTCTGGATTGAAGAAGACAAATAATGCGGATGACGAGCTCCCTAGGAGCTGTTAGCTCCTGTTCAGCTTCTTTTTTAACACCCCTTTATAAGCTCCACTTATATATATGGGAATCTTTGAACTCCATTTTTACCCACTTTAAAAGATCAGATTAATTCGAAATTTTGCTCACTTGTCCAGGACCGATGACAATACAATAATTTAATGATTTTGTTCCATTATCCTGATCAGGATCATTAGGATTAACGATTTCCCATTTTGAGATCCCATCCATCATCTGGCGACTCATTTCAGATCCAATTTCCAGATTTGGCGACTAAGAGATTTTTAGGAGCAATTTTTGGTCTAATTCGTGCAATTTTTACTCCGTTGCCACAGTAATGGCGTTAGAACAACTTTTTGCCAGTGAGCT